>PVKU01005586.1:0-120305 GCA_004027475.1 Anoura caudifer | reverse complement strand
AGTCTGCAGTCCCACCAACAGTGTACTAGGGTCCCCTTTTCTCCACAACCTCTCCAACACTTGCTGTTTGTTGTTTTGTTTATGATGGCCATTCTGACTGGTGTGAGGTGGTATCTCATTGTGGTTTTAATTTGCATCTCTCTGATAGCTAGCGATATGGAGCATCTTTTCATGTGTTTCTGGATCTTCTGTATGTCCTTCTTGGAGAAGTGTCTGTTCAAGTCCTTTGCCCATTTTTTAATTGGGTTGCTTGTCTTCTTAGAGTGGGTATATGTTATCTTTATGTTAAAAATATCAGAGGTATCTCTCTTCTACACACAACTATCATTTTGCCTGACTTAAATTTGGGGACATTAACAATGAGAATATAGGTGTGTGTAACTTTAAAATTAACACAAAGGTAAAATGGACCTATTAAGATTACCGGAAGTTAATACAGAATTAATCTAAAATATGAACAAGTAATATTTGAAAACAGAACCCTCTCTATTTGGGTTCATTTAGAAATTGGAGATAATAGTGAGATAAGGTTATAGCTGTTGCAGAAATAAGAAAAAAATGAAAAGCAAATCCTTACTGTGTTCTTCTTACCTCTCAGCCATTATTTCTCCTTGGAGGAAACCTTAAACTGAAATACTGTGTTTAACTTCTAATAACCTGACTTCAGAATTGCCCACAGACGTTAAGGACAGTAAAATAATAAATGGTGATGACAGTAATCAATAAAAACACTTTTATGGGCTCTTTTGTGTCATAATCTGAGAGATGAACAATGCATTGCTAGATAGTCAAAGGGTAGACCTGTGGTCTAACCACGTCTACTCCTCGCCAAGGACTTTAGGTTGTTTTTCCTGCAGCGAATGGCTGGTGCTTAGCTTTTCACAGGGCCATAAAACGAGCATTCAGTAATAATGGAAGTAGGGGACAAGCGGACTCATACAGCAGGAGGAAAGGACCCAAGGCTGTCAGCACACAAGGAAAGGCGGCTTGTACCTGAGCCCGGAGCCTCCCCTGTACCTGTGCGGGCTTCTCCAGAAAGTGACATTGGAAAAAGCTCCCTTTGGTATTTTCATGTAAATATTTGTTTAAATTATAATTACATGTTAGAAAGCACTAGATTACTTCTATTTTACCAGATTGTAAGAAAAAAAGCAAGAGAAAGATTGGCAGACGAGACCACTGATCACTCTCCCACTGGAAACAGAAGCCAAGTTCATTATTTCCACTTGCCTTGTCTTCTTACACAAAATAAATGAATTCTGTCAGACAGTCAAGTGTTTCCAATGCAATTGTTATCCTTCCTCCCGAGACCATATTTTAGTCCTCTCCCAGAAAATAGCAGGGCTGCAATTCCCTTCTCTGCACAAAGCCCTTCATACTCCACCTCATCTAGCCTCGCGAGTGCTTTGCCAAAAAAGGTGAAAACTATTTTTTATTTTACAGATGAGAACAAAGGGAGATGCTTAAAAAAATAGTAAGTAATCTTTCCCCAATGTAAATCAGTGATAGAAGGAAGAAAAGTTCAATTCCACACTGTGTCGTTCCAGGTGCTTCTGGGCCAGTCTTCTCAAACTCCCATAGGCCAGAGTCGCCTGGAGAGGTGCTAAAATGCAGATTCTGATTTAGCCAGTCTGGGATGGTGCCGAGAGTCTAAATTTTTAACGAACTCCTAGGTAGTGCCAGAACCGCTGGTCCATGGACCGCACTTTGAGCAGCAAGGCTAGACGGTCATCAGGATGCCCTGACACAGCAGCCTCAACTCACTGTCAGGGAAAGGGGCTGGAGTCACATGAGAAACATGAGACTCATCCAGGAGCCAGCGCCTGTTTTCTCTGAGCCACATCCTAATTTAAAAATACATATATTCACAGCTTTGTTGAGAGAAGCATATCCCGAATCCCTGCTCTAAAGCATCAGCATCCCTTATGTTGAGTTGGCACAATTTTGAGGCAAATGTTGGTGACACTATACATCTGTTAGACGAGCTCAGAACATCTCAAGAGGACAGACTAGTAAACTTTTTCCAAACTTGAGTCGGTAATCTAACAAGTTAGAGTCAAGAAAGATATGGTATTTTTTTAACAGGATCTTTCTTGGTGATATTGGCAAACGAGACCAAACAAACTTTATAACTAATGGTTACAAGTTTGCTCCTTTCCAACATGATGCCAAATGAATGTGCTCCCTGTTCCTCCTACATATTTCAGCCCATTGTCTGCATCTGCTGGGGCAGGCATGCTCCCGGGGGCCCAGAACTCAGCTGTCAAGGATACTGGCTGCTGATTCCTCTTTAAATGCTGCATTCTCAACTTTGCCTCCCCCACTATTTTATTTTTAGTGTTTCCTTGTGCTTTCTAGAATGCAGTTCTTATTTTTTCTTTAGAACATAAATCCTGGCTGCAGGAGACAAGGGGAATTCATACACCATATTTCATCTTGGAATTTGAAAGGAAACCATTTAGAGATGAGAACAGTATCAGTGATGCTCTGAAGAAGAGAATGTTAGTTCCCAAATGCGAAGTACCTGGAAAGACTTAGGCAAAAACAGCATTGTCTGTTTCATGTGTGGTGTTCTATCTGGGGGGAAAAAGACCACTAAAGGCACTAGTTATAAAGGGAAGAAATATCTGGAGTCATCAGGATGTTCTGTGGAGCTTTGAAGACTTTACAAATGTTATTTAATACAACATGTGATGCCAATAGACCAAAAGCAATTACAGGCTTTCTCTAATTAGCAATCTGACAACTCCGAAATATAACAAAAGATTAGATCATAACGATGAACGAATTTAAATTATATAACTAAGATAAATCTGGGTAACTCATTTTAACAGCCAGGAGGCTGGGGACCAAGAACATTATTCACAGAGCATAATTTTGAGGGAGGCTGCCTGTTTCTGCTGCTGTTGATCCCGGTGGAGATAGTCGTCATAGTCGTCAGGTGTGAAGTTTTGACTGTATGTCAAATGCTGTGGTAACTACTCTACCAACATTATCTCATTATCTTTGTAACAGCCCTATGAGGAAAGTACTGTTAACCCTGCCATAGAGAACAGAAGGCCCACGCACAGAAAGATTAAAAACCTGGACCAAGATCACAAAGAGACAAACCTAGGTTCTGGCCCAAAGCTTATCGTCTAGAACACTAAGCCATACTATGCATATAATTAATATACTTTCTTTTCAATAAAGTTCAGTGGTGATTATTTCACATCAGATAATATGTAGTCACTGAGCTGGTAGCTGGCTGGACTAGGCAGGCCAAGTTCAGATACCTGCTCCCACTATTCTGTCTTCCACGGGAAAAATCCTCACCCAGAGCCCTCCTACTGAGGTGCCCGGGTATCATTCTCAAACTCTGTTCTCACAGGGCCACAGAGCACCGGATCCTAGAACAGAAAATTCACAGTCTGACCAGCAACCCAGGACACAAGCCAGATAATCCAATTCTCTGCTTACACATTTGAACTGGACACCTAGAGATAATGAACCCACTTAAATCGGGAACAGATAGTGAGAGTCAAGGTCATTGTAGATTGTGGCCCTGTATACAACAAAGGTATAAGTGCTTAGAAACAGGAAACTTAGAGAGGGAAAGTTGGAAGGAAGTCGGGAATGAGATAAATTTTTTTTAAACGACAGGTAAAAGAAATTCTCTAAGAGAGAAAACCAATTGAAAGAAGGCCAGAGAGAGTCCTCCTCAAGAACAAAGCTAGCATTTTTACTTGTGTCTTTAAGTCTGAGAGTAGTTTCACTATAATGTCCCTCATTTTTCTAGATTTGTTTTACCATCTCTGCTGAGTCGTCGTGCACCTATTTTCTTCTGGGCATTTGATGTTTCTATTCAACAAGGCCACTCAACACTCTACTGCTACTATTGGTAAGAAAAACCTAGTCCACTGGACCATCTTTAATGTTGGTTCTGTTTTGTTTTGTTTTAATAGCATTGCCTCTTGTGGCAGTAAATTTTGGAAATGGTTTAAGGTTAAGTCCATTGCCCAAGGATCTGATACATAGCTCAAATTCTCAAAACCAATATTCCATTTGCTTTTAAAATGTATTCTTTCAGTCATATGAGCACTCAGGATTTGGTGATACATGTAATGCAGACATAAAATTCCTACATTTGCCCACGTCCTGAGAACACAAAAAAAACATTGGCATGTATACTAAAAGGTATGTGATCAGGTTTTCTTTTTCTTTTTGAAATGTATTTATGAGGTAAAATTCAATGGGGAATAAATGGGGGAGGATTGGAAAATTGCCTAAAATCAAGGACAAAATTGGATGCACCATGGAGAAATATGTCAGTGTTGGCCCCATAACATGCTGGAGCCATTCACTAGGTGGCCCCATGATGGAGACAAGGCAGACCAACAGATGGGAATGGAAGACTCAGGAGGAAGGGAGTCGACAAGGGCAGCGAAGCAAGAGGTTACCCTACTGCAATTTCACAAAGCAGAAAATGAAGGTTTGGAACATGTAAATGCCCTTACCCTTTTAAGATGTAGCTCTTTTTCTTTTTCTATTATTATAGTCTAGTGTGATCTATAATTACTTGCATAACATCCTTATTTTTGCCTTAGAGAAAATCCTTTGTGTACGGTAAGTGCTCACTTAACCTCGCCAACAGGTTCATGGAACTGCAGTGAAACAATGTACAGCGAAACCGGTTTTACCATCGACTGACTGATTTAAGCCAGAGTTCAGTTCTTATGGCATCTCATCAACATTATAATGAAATAATGTCGAATGAAATGACATTATTCCAGGACCTGCTGTACATATTTAGAGTTATATATTTAAATACGGCCATTAAATTCCCACTAGGAAACATTTTTCCAAGAAAACAGTAACAGTCTATAGAGTTGCTGGCAAATAGATGACTCATCCTTGATTCCTTTCTTTTCTGCACACATTTCACTCATTAATTTATTCAACTCATCCATCAAATATTCTGTGAATGTCTACTGTATGCTTGGGCCTATTTGAGAGCCCAGGGATGGACTAAAACAGACAAGAATCACTTATGAATCTTAAGTTCTTACATTTTATCTTCATATGTCCCAAATATTTGTATTTTTCCTCTCCCACCCCCATTCCTAGAAACTTAATCTAACCAGCATTATTTCAACATTGGCCTATTTCACCAGCTACATAACTGGTCTATGTTATCTTCCTAATACCCATTTTCTGTACAATGAAGTGATCTTTTAAAAACATAAATCATACGATAACACTCCTCAGCTTTGATTTCCCCAAAAGCATATCACTGCACTTGGAATAAAGTCCAAGCACTTTGCAGGACCCAACTACTGCCACGTCAGCCAGCTGCTGTTGAGATCTCCAACCTCTTTCCACGCCTCCCTCGTCCACTCTGCTTCAGCCTCTACAGTTACTCGCGTGTTCGTGGTGATGCTAGTGTAAAGACACCTACAGGGATGCCAGTTGTACAAAAGTATAGCACATACAATCACAGTAGGAGGCTGTGCCTTCTAGGTGGGTGTGAGCACACGAGATGATGCAGGCCCGATGATAAAATCACCTCATGGCGCATTGCTCAGAACAAATCACGGTTGATAAGTGGTGCGTGGCAGACACTGCTGTTTCTATCATTAAGTGACATGTACTGCTTCGTTGGTCGTTCTAAAAACAACATAACATAAAGTTTGTCTTACGAAGAAAATTGTTCTGGTTACATTTTATGGCTTGGCTCACATGACATCTAACCCAACCCATGCCTTGCAGATCATTTATGTAAAATTATTCTTAATCGGGTGGTTAAAATCTCAAGCCCTGTAGTCAAACAGAAGTGCAACCCCAACACAACTTTCACACGTACCAGGCACATGACCACTTTCAGCAATTTACTGAACCACTTAAAGCCCCAGTTTCTTCAGCCATAAAACAGAAGTGGCAGCAAGTCCCTATTTCTAGCTCGTTGTAGTGAAGAAACCAGAAAAGGTTCCCTTTGAAATCAGGCACACCACAAAAATGCCTGTGGTCACCATTTCGGCATTGTATGGCAGGGCCAACTCCAGGCAAAAATAAAGTAATAGACACAATGATTGGACAGGAAAAAGCAAAACTGCCATTGTTCACAAAGATATGATTGTGCTTATAAGATAAATTGTTAGAATTAAAATGAAAACTTAGCACATGGGCCAGATTTCTTAAATAATGCATCTTAAAAATCAACCGCCTATATTTACACCAGCAACAGTTTAAAATAAAGACTTCTACAGAAAAAATACATGAATTATAAATCTTTCCTATGAGATGTAAAAAAGACACATAAAAACAGAATGGTAAAGAGATCATTTTTTATAAACTGGAAGGTTTTTAATTGTATCAGTTTTTATTTTCCCCAGATGAAATCCAAAAATGTAACGCAATCCATGCCCAAATCCTAATTGTATTACAATGTAATACAACTTGACTAGGTGATTCTAAAATGTACATGGAAGTTAAATGGCCAAGAATATCCCAAACACTCTTTAAAAAGAACAAGACTGGCCCTATCAGATACCAAGACTCGTTTTCTAAAAGAATGGTATGAATCAGGGTAGAAAAAACCTAGACTTATGAACAGACAGAAATCTAAGAAGCAAATAGCACTGGACTTACAACAAAGATGGCCTTGGACTTCATGTGGACATTTAAGAAAAGGATGGATTTTACATAAATGATACTAGAAAAATTACACATGCATATGGAATAAGATGATATTGTATCCAATTATGGCACAGGTAAAAATCATTCCAAGTGGATTAAAGTTTATAAAATTATGGCAGATTATCTTCATGATATCAGTGTAGGGAGAAATTTACTTAATGAAGACCAAAAAAGCATTAACCATAAAGAGAAGGATGGATATACTGAACCACATTAAGGTTGACTTCTATTCACTAAAAGACACCCTTACAAATAAAGAGAGAAATCAAAACAGAGAAGATATTGGCAATACGTACAACTGACAGTGGAAGTGCATCCAATATTAATTCTAGAATCCATAAAATCCATAAAAAAACAAAATGATCCAAGATGTGTGGGTAAAAGAGTGAAAATAAACACAAAAATATGCTAATTCATAATCAAGACTGCCAGTTTTGAAAACAATCTATGTCTATTACTCGTTAGGGTATAGAATGTTGAGAGCTGTCACCCATGCTGGGCAGAGAGAACTTGGGGCAACCAATCTAGAACACGGTTGTTATCATCTAGTGAAGATGAAGACAGGCATAAACCATAGCCAGCAATCCCGTTCCTAGGTACATAACCCTGGATCAATGCAGGCGTATGTAACCAGGGTATATACATAAGGATTCCCACTCAGAGAATGAAAAGATAAGCCACAGACTGGAAGAAAATACTTGTAATCACATACCTGATAAATGTCTTGTATTCAAAACATATGAAGAACTCAATGGGAAAGCAAAAACCCTAATAAAAATGTAGGTAGAAGATTTCAACAGACACCTCACCAAAAAAAAAGATATACAGAGAGAAAATATACATAGGAAAAAATGCTCAACATTGTATGTCATCAGGGAATTCCAACTTAAAACATTACCATGACCCACCTCCTAGCATAGCAAAATCCAAAACACTGATAACAATAAATGCTGGTAAGGTTGTGAAGCAACAGACACTCTCATTCATTGCTGATGGGAATGCAAAATGGTACGGACAATTTGGCATTTCTTACAAAACTCAACATAGTCTTATCATACAATCCAGCAATTGCGCTCCTAGATATCTACCCAAATGACCTGAAATTTTTATAACCACACTCAAATCTGTATACACATGTGTACAGCAGCCTTATTTGTAATTTCAAAAACCTAGAAGCAAGCAACTAAGATGTCCTTTGGTAAATGAATGGATAACAAATTGTGGTACATAAAAAGCCATGAGCTATTAACCCATGAAATGAATGAAGGAAATTGAAGTGCATATTGTTAATGGAAAGAAGGCAATCTGAAAATCATACCTGCTACATGATTCCAGCTATATTACATTCTGGAAAAGGTAAAACTAAAGAGTAAGAAGGAGGGATTGTCAGGAGCTTGGGAAAAAGGGTGGAAGAGATGACAAGACTTTTAGGACGGTGCCACTCTTCAGCAGTGGTGGATAGATGGCATCATGTACTTGTCAACACCCATAGAACTGTACAAGATAGAGTGAGCCCTAATGGAAACTATGGACTTCAGTTCATAAAAATATGTCCATATTAGTTGTCCACTGCATCAGGTAAACCACACTAATGCAAGATATTAATAATAGAAGCAACTGTATATAGAAGAAGAGGGATTAAGCAAATGGAAATTCTCTGTACTTTCTGCTCAGTTTTTATGTAAATCTAAAACTGATCTAAAAAGTTGTCTATTAATTAAAAAAAGAAGAGAAAAAGAATGTCACATCAGCATTTCATATAAGACCCCAAAGATGGAAAAACATAATGCTCATCAAGAGTAGATCAATATCTTGTGATCTATTACAAGTGAGTGCTCTAAAGCAAGGGAAACAAATTAATTCCATTCGCACAAGGAGGATTTCCCAAAGGCATGTCACAGAGCAGAGAAAACAGGTGGTGGTGGGTCTTACATGCCTGAGATCAACGCCACTGAGGTCAACAATTAGAGATTCAAGCTTTTCCCAATAGCCAATATTTATCCCCATTCTCAAATCACAGTCCAAAACAATAGGATCCTTAGGAAATTTTCTAGGGACTAAAATAAGAGAGATATGAAGACCAAGATCAGCCTTCACCTTCAGAGGCATGCTGTCAAAACCTTTGCTTTCTCTGTCTCCACGGCCACCCCAGCCATTACAGAAGCTGCCTGACTCTTCCAATTTCCTTATTCCTAAGCACATAGGTTTCCTTTTTTCTCTTCAACGCCATGTTTTAAAGCTGACATATGTGATATCCTGCTTAGAAATGGCCATCCATTATCTACTGAAATAAACTAACGACTAGCCCCGTATTCAATGTCATCCAAATTTCTTTCCCACCTCTCTTCCCTGTGTCTTCCACCCCCACCTAGGTCACATCTTGGGTCTCCCACATTCTGAGTCCCTGCTCTCTCATTTGAATCCCTGCAGTAGTTTGTATCTCTCCACGGCACTTATTTTGCTCTGCTCTCTGCTCTCTTCGGTTGTTTTATTCCTCCCACTCTCCCCATCAAATGTTAAAATGTTTTTTTAAACCACAAATTGTATCTTGCTCATCTTTGTATCCCTTTTAGCACAAAGTACTTGAATAGATGTTAGGTATTCCAAAAAAAAAAAAAAAATGCTAAATTGAATGGAGTTCAGCATTCAACTTTTTCTTCTTATTATCTTCCTGCTGCCTAAAGAGACATGCCACAAAATTCCTTGCAGCAATATCTGAAGTAGCTGTCTGAAATAATGCATCATCTATACTGTTCACACTCAAATTATATAAGATTTTATTGTAAAATCTGCTAAATCCTAAAATCTGGCTTCTTTATGTCACTTTCCTGAGATGTCATGCATTGTCTAGTGTGCTTGTCTTTTCATTAAAAAATGTTTTTTATTCAACATGATTCCCAGATTAATCCTGGTTGTACTTGTACTTGAAAAATATATTTGCATATATTTGGGTATCAGTCTTATTAGTGGCTATTAGCTTTTCAGCATTCAGGGTATGATCACCCCATTCATGGAGTATAATGAAACCGTCTCCACATTGTTAGCATCATGTACATAGGGACATACAATGTGAGTCATCTACACACGAGCATCAGTTATGGGCCAGATAGAAAGGTACAGCAGAGAGTAAAACTGGGCTGAGATGAACATTCCACTAACCCCATCAGCTCTTTCCCCCTGGGCTTTGTGGAAATGCTCAGGGAAGAACCTAGAGAGCTCTGGAACTCTGAAACTCCCAGTGTGGAAAGGCGATAGGATGCAATTAACATCCTGCATCTTTTAATAGCTTACACAGCAGGGAAGAGATGTCCAAATGGGTATTTAAATTCAGCATAAAATTCTAGCAATGACAATTTTAATTGCATGCCAACTGCAAAATATTTCTCTCATTGTCTAAATAAAAAGAAGGCTATAATACATGTTGTCTGCTTGTTTCAGGACTCAGTGATTACCCTTTAAGAATCTTTTTGTCTAGGGTAAAAAGCCTCTCTTCTCTAACAAATGCATCTTGAGACTCAGACTTAATTTAAAGTCCTAATTTCTATTTTGTACGATATCAAAACTTCAATCCCTGTCATGAAAATACCCTGGACAATATTTCAGACACAGGAATGTCAAGGCTTTTGTTTATTTTTTAATTGGCAGATAAAAATATTTAAAAGTCACAGAAATGAAAAGCTACATTCTCCAACACACACGTGTTTTAAAAAATGCAAAAATATACAATCTGATTATGCAATAGCAGGTCATCGGAAACACAAGCAAAGACTTGATTGCTGTTTCCATAGCAATGGCTTTATGTTGTTTAACCCTTCTGGGAATTTAACCAAATCCCCAGTAGCAGGAGAAAATCATCAACAAAAATTTTGCCACATACCCCAACTGCCAACAAATCAGTGAGAGGAGACTACTTTTATTTTATTTTATTTTCTACTGATAGGCACACTTGCATGTCAAGCTCTTTGAGGTAGCATACACATTTTGTTGGTCACTCTGCATTTAACTCAAAATTTAAAAACACAAGGCTTCCTCCTTCTTAAACTAAAAGAGCTGTTGGCGCCCCGCCAGGCTCTGCAGCGCACATGCGTTCCAAGAGTGACATTCAGACATGAGTAAAAACTTCACACATCTTCCCATGACTCAGGTTATTCACCCTAAAGACAACTGAATCTGCAAGGTTATCTCTTGGGGAAGAATGCAAACGGAATGTTACTCTCTGGTTCGGTTTTGAAACCATCCAAATATTGGGGGTGTGTGCGTGTGTGTAACCTTTTAGCTCTACCTCATGGCCCAATGATTAAAATAAGAATTTTTAGCAGGAAAAGAATAGATACAGTACTTCTCATTATTTTCTTTAGTTTCACCACTCCCACCATCTAGAAGGATCTTCTAAGTCTCAAGTTAGAGGCCATCAAGTTGAAGATAATTAAATTCTCTCTTCAGAATATCTTTGTAAAAACAAATAGAATGAACAATATACAATGAATATCCAATAAAAATGGTTGTCTCAGAATGAGAAAACACCTCCAGTGACCAGGAATGCATTGCTTTCCCAGGAGCACATTCTATTTTGAACTTTCTCAATGTTAAAAAGAAGTCTCTTGCGCTTACCCTAAAACTACCTCCTTTTCACGTGCACTGCCGACCTCGATTGTGTTACTTCCAAGCAGATGCAAACTAAGCCCATACGTCTACAGACAGCACCTCCCAAACCTGAGGCCAGCCTGAGTCGTTTTCCATTCGTCACAGCCCAAACCTGACCCCACCCATCCCTCCGTGGCATTACTTTTATTCTCCTCCCTACCCCATCTCACTCACATTTAGGTTATTTTGCCAATAAACTCACCCTACTTTTTAAGATGCAAAGCAGACCACTGGCTTGCACTGAGGGCACCAATTGAAAATGCCATCAGAGGCCGTGCCGGTAACTCCACTGTTGAAACATCATGAGAAATGGTAACACTTGCGGACTGAAGAATGGGTTCGCATTCTTTAAAACACTGCACACACACACACGCGCGCGCACACACACACACACACACACACACACACAACTGGGTCTGCAGTTGTAATCCTTGGCCTAAATTACTCTGATAACAAATACTAAATCAACAGGATACATCAGAAAATTTGACAACTTAAACTTTCCCTGATTAGGCTCGGGGACAGGGGAGCATAGTCATCTGTGTCATCATGATATCTGGCTAAATATCATGGGAACGCAGCCAGTTATCTTTCTCTCAACAGCACACTGAAGAAATACAAATAAAAGCCATCGCTGGGTCATTGCTCAGTATCTTCTACCAAGTGAGCTTGTTCCACAGCACAGTGAATTAGGCACAGAGCATCAGAAAGGGCACATCGTGACTGAACCTATCAGCAAAGGAAAGTTAGCCTTACAAAAGGTAAGGGCCAGCTGTCACAGAGTAACAAGAAGTCTCACATTATTAATTTCTACATTCCATTAACTCTTTCCTTTGCCAAGACTTAAACTTATTTTCCAAATCATAAACTGTGTTCTCCTTTGTGTTTAAAATAACACAGAGGAGTTCTAGTGCTGCCCCCCAAAATGCATGCAAATTATCTTCCTGGTAACCACACGGGCATCTTCAGGAACCTACTAGCCATCCCAAATTTTGTCTGTGGCTGTGGCCCAGGAAGGGTGGTCACGCTGAGTTGGTTTGGAAACAGGGAGGTGATATTATAAATATCAGTCTACAAAACCCTGATCTGATTCCTACAAGCTTCAGAGCATGGATCATAGGACAAAAAAATAATAATAATAATAAGCCTTTCCTCAGATTGGTGGAAAAAATATTATTTTATGATCACCTGTCTCATAGGCAACTGTAAGCATTTGGTTCACGATGCTTCTAGCAGGTAGTGAATGGCCTCAAAGCTGGAGTTTTCCACATGTAAACTCCTGTACAGAAACAGCCCCTGGGCTTAGCCCCACAAGACTAATTAATTACTGAATCATCATTCCCGACTTTAAACACTCTTCTTACGGATTAACATTAGAGTTCCACATCCACACCCAAATATTCATTCTCTAAAGACGAGTAAATAGTTTCTTGGTTTACCTCTGTCCATCATCTTTGATCCAGTGGGCTTGTCTGGGACAGTAAGACGGTCTAGGTTGCTATTCAATGAAGACATGTCATCACTAGATAAAGAGTTCAAAAATCCACTTTCTGATGCGGCGCAGCTGTTCTCTGGGGCCTGGTGACTGTTTGCCTCCGAGGGTGCAGGTGAGTGACACTGCGCAGCAAATGCTATGGATGGCCGCGCATCCTCCGCAGCAGATGAGCTGTTTACATCAATCCAGGACTGCCTTCCTTTAGACAGGGTGCAGGACGAAGTGCTGGCCGTCTTTACGGTGTTTTCCAGGGACGAGAAAGAGCATGATGATCCACTGAGTGAGGGTAAAGATGAAGAGGCCTTCTGGGATGTCTATTTTGCACACACAAAATCAAAAAGAATAAAACAAATCTTTATTAAGCAGCGTTCTCTACTTTTTGTATTCAAGGAAGGTACTCCAGTGTTTCAAAAAAGTGGCCAATAGTAAAATAGTCAAAACAAAAATGTATGATGTGTATATCCATATGACAGGCATGGTGGTGCCATTTTGCAAAAACTGCTTTGTGTAATTTCAAATTCACTATTCTAGGATCTGAAAAAAACCTCCATATCATGGTTTACCCTATTCTTCAATGTTCCCCAGAAACTTAAAAGGCCTCTTTGGAAAATTCTTTGAAATACTGAAGAACTCTTTGGGGAAAAAGAAGACTATAATCTTCACTGAGATCTCACTGATTGAGCAAAGATTCTTGAGAAATGTGATTAAGCAAAAGAAAGCAAAAGCAGGAGCCAGAGAGGAAGCAAAATAACATTGACTGAGTGATGGCCAGCAAATGTGGGCAAAGCACATATATTTCAACCCTCAGATATCTTCTCCATATCCCCAGGCACATGACCAGCATCAGCTGATAACTACATAATTAAGTGAAATAATGTTAACTACTTTGCTCTTCAATACTTTAAAAACTTTAGTAATTAACTCTCACCAAAGAAGACAAGGACACATTTGCAGGGTCCCGATTCATTAAAGAGACACCAAAAACTACACCACAGACGATGTGACGTGGGTTGATGATGCAGAATCTTCTGAAAGCAGCTCCTCACATATAGACAGTCTAAGGCTGAATGACAGTCTTTGGTAAAATTGTCCCCAGTCCACAGAGAAAACATCAATGTACCATCACCAACTGTCCTCTGTTGGTGAAGACTTCATTTATTCTGAGATTTTACCCTTCTCACGTTTTGATGTTAAAGTATATTTGGAAAATGGTGATGGTAGATATTAGCTTTTTCCTTCTTGAAGTATTTTTTAATATTCTACATAGAAAAATAAATATTTGGCAACTATATGTTTTTAATTTTATTGACCAGTAAAATCTAAAAATCTAGACACCAGTCTTTATGGATCACCCTATGTCACCAATGACAGATAAGATAGAGAAGGCATTTTATGTTTTATTTCATGCATCATCCTATGGAATACTCCTATCAATTTTAAGCATTCAAAACTCTAAGGAAGTGGAAGGGAGAAAACTGTTACAAGGAAGAAGCTGAAATGTAAATTAGGACCTTTACCCAGAAACCTCAGAATCATTGCAACTAACTCAGAATGGTCAACTGTGTTACAACTAATATTGTCCCAAGAATTTTGCAAATTCTAAGCTCTGTGTTCTGATGGGAAAAGCCAGTTTCACCCAATTTGTGCCCAGTTGGCTGCATACTAGACATGGATTGTCAAATACTCAATAAATCCACTTTTTAATTAGCACATTAAACTATGAAGTTAAGGTACTAACTCCTCACACGCATCTCCTTAATAATAATATATTTGTGAAACATGAAAATCTTCCCTTCAGGAATCTGTCAAGAAGCTTGGGGACCAGTTGCTTTAAATCACTCCAACTCTATAACAATTAAGAGATCAAAGAAAGAACTGTAATTCACTAAATAAAACCCCACTTACCTAGGAAAGCTAATACCCACCCATCAAACTATCCAAATGAATGCCAGAAATTTACTCATTAGCAGGATCTATAAAATAAATATTAACAAAAATACCCACTCAGGTCCAGTCCTGACATGTTCCCCTATTGTGAGCTATTTTGGTAAAACTTGGCTTCCATATGACCAGCTTCCTTTCTGCAAAGAGACTAAGCTCAAGCATTTCCTATCTCCTGCTGATGCTACTCTAATTAGATGATAGCAAAAGGGATGTGTGAGCAAAAAACTGCATGCACACAATTGCTACAGCACATTCCATAAGCCTCTCTGGACCCAAAACTCTGTTTAAAGGACTAAGAAAAGATATGTGAAGTGAACATCAGAAATATTGTGAACAGTGTTCCCGGTCAAACACACTGCAAACGCTTTCAAGCCATTTCCTCCAGCACCATGTAACACTCATAAATGTGATTTTAAAATGGAGAAAAGAATACATCAAGAAGAAGAAAGAGGAGGAGAAGGAAGAGAAGAGGAGGAGGAGGAATAAGGAGAAAAAGCAGAGAAAAGGAAAAAGAAAATGAGAAAGAGCTTGTGTGTACCAGGTTAGAGGGAGTTTTCATTAGAAGAAAGCCTGACAAAGTCCAAATCAAAGCAAACCCGGAGTACTGTTATGGAGGGTTCCACACGGAAACGTGCTTTAAGACTGTGCTGAATCACGGTTCATATTTCTACCATTCTGTAGCTACTGATAGCTGTAGCTACGTGTCCAACCAAGAACTTTTAGCTGGGTCCCCTCTGTGAACAGTCGATGGAATACACTCAGAAACTCCCGCTGCAAATCAAACGAAGGTAGAAAGCAGTGAGTCGTTCCCTTGTGTCGCTAACAGGAGCCCATCCTTCTAGCACCAGTGCAGGGGGCAGCTCCCCCACAGAAGTCTGCTTTGAGGCTCTCAGGACGAGGTCGTATCTCTGCCTGGTGCTCCCAGGCTTCCTTCTGTCATACCGGGTAGAATACCATTTTATTTGTCAACTGATACTGTAACTGCTGATTGACTTGTTCATCTTTGTTGGTGAGTTACATGAGAGCAGGAGGCTCTTTTTACTCATTTTTGTGTCTCCATTCACTGCATCTGTGCCTGACACATAGTTGGTCACAGACTAATGCCAACAAAGAGCGGACTGGAAGCCAGCTGTATGAAGAAAAATAGCCCTGAAGCATTTAACCTCTTACGGAAGAGACCCTGAAATTCTCTGTGAAGTTGCTATGGATGGTTTACCCTAATCCTTAGATCTAAGGGTGACTGTAGTGCAAACACTCTCAAGAAATGTTCTCAACAATCTCATTTTTTTTTTGTTTATTTGGTATTAACAATTTCAGAACATTTGGTATTTAAACACCTTATTTTTAATGAGAAAATTTAAAATATTTTAAAGATTCACTGTTAATGAAGAGATTATGTATATGATTAAATTAAAATTCAATATTGCTCCCCCTCATTTTCTGTGTAAGATACTTTTATTCATAGAAAAAGCATCATTCAAATGTTGAGTAGCTCTAAAATCTTTTTCTTTGAATTGCTTTAAAAACACAAGTTTGTCATGGGGAAAAATAGTTTTAAATGGCCACCAAAAGTTTATGATTAGGAATAAGTCAATATATACATTTGAAGTAATATTGGCCAAAGCATATTAACAAATGGAAGGTACAGGAATAACTTAAACTAAACATAATCAAATGAAATATGAACAAGTAATGTACACAATTTTTCTTTACTTTTATTAGCTATAATTATAAAAATGAACCAGTCAATTGCTGTTTGGACCTTGAAAGTATAGTTTGTATTTCTACCAAATGCTAGTAGCATTACCTTAAAAACCCAAAGACCTTGATATACAGTATGCTCCCTACTCTGTCACTGACCTTCCACATGACCATGAGCAATGAAGTGGCAAAATACTCCCTCCTCAATCCAACCCTTCGTATCCATGACCTTGGAGAAGCCACTTGACCTCCAAGTCTTGTTCTACTGGCTTCCTGCCTCCACTATGGCTCATACCCTCCTCACCTCAGTCCATCTTCTGAACAATAACTAGAGTATTTCTAAAACATAGAGGAGATCACAGTATTTCCCTGCTGAAAACCCTCTAGTAACTGCCCATATGGGTACAAAAACAGCCCTAGTGTTCATTATAACTGAGAAGGCGCCCACGAACCCCTCCCAGCCCCTCCCCCCAGCACCATCTGCTTCCACCACCCCTCCTCTCTCTTTTCCACCCACATCGGTCTTCTTTCTGTTCCCTGAGAAAATCTCTGGTTTCTTGTACCAGAAAAGGCTCTTTCTGTGATTGTTCGTTGGCTGCCTCCTTCCTGTGATTTTGGTCTCAATTCAAATATCACTTCCTCACAGGCTGTTCCCTAACAGTCACAGACAAAGCAACATCCTCCATTCCTAGACCCGGCCACTCCCTAGCACGCCACCCTATTTATTTCTTCTTTATGGTATTTATCAGCATTTGAGATTATTTTGTCTGAGTTACAAATTTATTGTGCCTCTTCCTCAACTTAGAACTTGAGATGCTCAAGGGAAGAGGCACTATCTTCGTTCAGCAACCCTTATCTGCAGCAGTACCTGGTTCATGGTCCACACACAAAAATAGTCCTCAGCCGCCTGACAGACTGACTCCGATTTAACGAGAAGAACAAGCGAGATAACAGAAAAGAATGTTCATTATAAAATGCAAGTTTACGATTGCAAATGATACTTAGGACGGTTATATCTACTTGTGTGGAACACGGCTTCCTCACTTACAAGACTGATACAGGACTTCGGTGAGAGTCAGCTGGCACCATCCATCTCAAAGCCATATGAAAGCTCGAGACAAGTACAAAGCAGGAACCTTCCAGTTCTCACGAGGAAATGTTTATAGGGCAACAAATCTGCGGAAGGTGTGGCTGAAGTCACAAAAATTACCCACTCACACATTTATCAGTCCATTGATAAATATTTCTTAGTCTTAAGTTAGGCACAGTCAACGTCACAGGTAAAGGAAAAGATATTGAACACTGCCTCTGACTTGAAGAGCTTAATAATTGAAGGAATACACCAGATACACAAAATCTATAACACAAGGCAGATGAAAACATGAAAAGGTGTCAAAAACCATGCACTGCAGGAATATAAAGAATTCAGAAGAGAGAAGAACTAGAATGACTTAAAGAACTGAAGAAGCTTTACAGAAGGAAGTCATATTCGAACCAGCCTTGAAAGATATACATTAAGAAGATGGAATCAGGGTGGGGTGACTTGTTCCTGCACATGGAGACACTTTATAATTCCAGGTGTGAGAGCAGGAAAGTCAGGAAAGGTCTGGGGGAAATGGAGGGCAGTTAATTAACAAGACTGTAATGCCGGTTTAAAATTAAGTCCGGTGCCTGAAACATCAAGCCATTGAGTCCAGAATTAATTTGAGGAGCAATGGGGGTTGAATGAAAGGCCTTGCCAGGTGAATTAATACTGCGCTTTAGGAAGACTAATTTGGATGTGGTTTCTAAGAGGAGAAAGAGGTTAGAGACCAAGAAAGACAAACAGCCTGCTATTTCAATAATGACTCAGGCAGAATGCGGTCCCACAGGGGAGTGGCAGTGGGAATGGAAGACATGGGACAGTATAAGGGACAACCAACACATCTTGTGATTGACTACCAGAGAGCAGGCTGAGAAGGTAAACTGTTAAAGCAAGAAACAAAAACGTAAGAGCCAGTTTTAGCATAATCTTTAAATCAGCTGAATGTTCAACCATAGAACTTACCAAACTTTGCAACTTGAAGAAAAAGCACGAAATTTTCTTTCTACTTTTTCCTTCAACGTGTAGTCACTGATCATTTTTCTCACAACTCTGTCACTTGCAAATATTTCTATTATTTTAAATCAGGCACATATCAAAAGACTAAGTGAACTCAGGAAACAGCTGTGCAAGATTCATTCTTCTAGGATTAAATTTCAGTGTATTACATTGATTTTACCCCTTCCTGTGTGTAAGAGACTTCCTTCTCTGCCACTGACCAATGGGCCGCAGTTTGCAGGGTTTGCTTTTACTTATCTCTTCTTTGGTTTGCTTTAGCTGTTTTTTTTTTGTTTGTTTTTCACTGTTTGGATACAACAGAATTATACTTCCGAAAAGCAGCCAAATATGTGACTGTCATGTTAAAATGATCCACACAAGCTTCTTGAAGCTGGAATTATAAATATTTATCTTCTTATTTTCTCTCGTGTCTGATCCCCCCAGTTAGGTGGTCTTCCTTCTAACTATATTCAAAATCCAACCATTGCATTTCCCAACTACTCCCTCCTCTGAATCGCCACGTTCTCTCACTGGACTACTGCACACCTTCCCTTAGATTTCTTTGCTCCTGTGCTGAGCCCCACTCCCAAAGTCTCTCCCACACAGCAGCCTGAATGGTCCTTCGAAGATGGAAATGGATCACACCACCCTTCTGCTCAGAATTTCCTATGGCTCCCCAAAAAACTCGAAACAGCACAGGCCCCACATGGTACGGCCACCACTGCCTGCTTCTCTCGTCTTTGTTCAACTGCTCCCGCCACACTGGCTTCCTTGCATTACCCTCAATGCACCAAGGAGATCTTGGCTTTAACCATTCCCTGGGCTTGGGAAATTCCTTCCTCAAATATCTACCTGGCTGACTCTCACATCACCTTTCAGGAGTTTCACTCAATCTCAGCTCTCACTCAGGCCTGTCCTGGCTTCCCTCTTGATCCCCTTCACTCACCCTGTTCTACCTCTTCTGACAGAGCAGATAGTTTACTTATTATGTTAACTGTTTATTATCCGTTTTCCTCAAATAGAAGTTTGAGTCCACAAAGAGATCTGTGTTGTTTTCTTAATTCACTGATGTGTCCCAAGTATTTAGCAGTGGCTCTCAGCAAGTATTTGCTAAATGAATTAATAAGCATAAAACCATAGATCAAATTTTCGGATAATGATTCCTAAAACTTAAACTTAGAAGATAAATAGAAGGTGGAGCAAAAGTAGGTTTACAGTTGTAAGTATGAAAGCTTATTCTCATATGATTATGCATTAGTTATTGTATTATTTGCCCTACGAACAACTGTAAACCCACTTTTGCCCACTCACCCTGTAGGCAGGACAGATTTTTAATGATTTTTATGCCTCTTAATTCTTTGTAACTTATTATATTGGGCTTAAAATGTGAATAAAGTTGGTTCTTTTTTGCTCTTTTGTGATTGCAAGGAATCATGGATATTAATTTCTACAAATAATCTTCCAAAGACAAACATACAGACTCCCATCTATCCAAGCTTTTTTTTTACTAGGCTTATCCAAAAGCTCCCACTTCTAATTCTTCTGTGAATAAATGATGTCCTGCCCACTATCCATCCTGTTAAGCCTTCTCAACAAAAGGGAACATAAACAAGAACCATTTGTTCATTCATGGAAGACCGTGGAGTGTGATTCAGCCACTAGAAGCAGAGGTCCAAACTGGTCTGGCGCTGAAGTCTTACTGCTTCTGTTTATCTGATAGCCATTCGTATGACTAGATAGTGAATTAAAACTGTAATTCAAGATTTTAAAATTTTGGAGAACATTTTTCAGAATATGTTCTCATAGTATGATTTTATACTTTTTGAATTCATTGTTCCAAAATGAAAGTTTATTACCCATTTTTTTAAAAGCAGGAATTCAGGGTGGGGGGATTTTTTTCACCTAGGCTTGTACAGCTCAGTCACAGCTAGGATGCGCTAGATTGGGCCAAAACAACAACTTGATTCACACTCTGGATAAAAGTTACTATGATTTTTTAAATTTCATCTGTTGAAATAAAAAGCCTAAATGTTATTTTAACCAAGTGTCTTGCATGTCTGTTTTTCAGAAACAAGAAGAAACAAAAACAAAATCTGCCTAGGAAATATGTAAGAAGGAAGAACATATTCTGTTTCTATGAAAAATAGAATCTAGCTCTTCAATATTTATCTATTCCTAATACATTTATTCAGAAAAAAATGTTAGCTTAGTAGCTTTCCAAGAAATGCTCAGCATAGAACTTGGAGAAATAACATTGGATTGATAACTCAGAAATTCTAACAATCTTCCCACTTCAATGACACAACTTCCTGGTCTCATAAGCACCCCTTCAATGATTTGTGTTAAAACAGCATTCCCTGCAACATCACGGAAACATGTCATTGCACAGTGCATGACCCTTAAGCCATGGTCCTTCATCTAAGAAGACAGTTGGCTGCTCTCAGTTTTATCTAGAAGAGTCCTGGGTATCTGACAATACTTTTCGTAAAGTAATCTGTAATACTAATTTGCCATCATGAAAAGGAAAAATCATAATATTTTAGAACTAAAATAAATCATAAAAGAGTCATATTTGGGGCACTGTGGGAGAGAGAGGGAATTTCAGGAAGAGAAGGAAGGAGAACCAACCAAGTCCTTGTATGTTACAGGTTAAAATAGAGAGAAACAGAAAGAGAGAAAAGACAGAGAGAGAGAAAGAAAGGGCGAGAACGAGTGAGAGAGAAAGTAAACTGAAACACATGCTTCTCTATTAAATCAACAAGAACATCTATTGAAGACCTCAACTTCTTTAGGAGCAATAGAGGGTAATCCAACAAGAACAATGTTAATAGATGGAGACACATTAAGGTCTTGAGATATCATTAAGAAGATGAAAGATTTTTCTAAATTCAGGAACTGATTTTAAAAGAGAAAGACTATAGTCATAAAAAGCTATGAATGTATGAAGAAAAGATAGATTGCAAATCTAGTTCAAAAACTGGTCTAAAATTTAGCATATTCAAAATCCAATTTTATTTATATCTTGCGTAATTCTGGTTAATTCTCTTCCATAGAGATTTTGAAAAATATATTCATTCAACAAGTATTTATTTATGGTCTTGGCTGCTAGTCAAATAAATTAGAAAAGTGACCACCCTTCTTCACTGATGGAGGGTAAAACCATTAGGGGTCATTATTTAAATGATATTTAATATTAAATCCAGGAACTGGCAAAACACAAAAATAGATGAAAACTTTACCGCACAAAGTAGAAAATTCTAGCAGAAGAAGTCTGGTACGTGAAGGAGCTACTCTAACCTACCAGAGCCCACAGTTATTTAGGTCCATGGGTGAGCAAGTGTCATGCTAGACTGGAGGGAACGTATTCTAAAGCCAGGTAGACGGAGGTTCCCAGCTCAGGCGCTCCATTTCCCGGGTGTGGGCCCAGGCCATACCACCTCTCGGAACCTCTGTTTCTTTATCCATGAAGTGAGGATAGTGATATCTACTTCCTCTTGACCTGAGCATAAGACACAGTTTTATAAACTAAAAACAAAGGCACTGATCGCAATGGGAGTGATGGACAAAGTTCACACAGTGATGTCACGGTTATCTGTTCACAAAAAGAAACCATGACATAGAGTTTTAAAAAATAAAAGCCATGGAGTGAGGAAGATTTTTCTCACTTTTAACTGGCAAAGACTAATGTATAGAATAATAAATAAATCTGGTAAATACAAAACAATAATAAGACAACTAAGAATGTAGAGAAGACTTGACAGACATTTCACAAAACAAAGTCCAAGTGGCCAATAAACATGAAAAGATGCTTGGCCTCATTAGCAATTAGTGAAATTCAGATTGATGCTTTTACTTCTCAGGATCATATGGGTGGGGGAGTGAATGGTTATATATTTAAAGCACCTCAATGAGTCCTGGTATAAGGTATGTATAAAAAATCCTAAGTCAACTCTCACTAAGTTCTTTGCTGGACTCCTTCTAGGGGCCCTCGCTATAATACCAAACATAAAGCAACTCTCCACAGTCTGAATATCCATTAATAGCCTGAATTTACACTGGATGCTTTCAAAGATTAGAATCGAACTTGGACTTTTCTTTCATGAATATACGAAATCATTCCACCGCAGATTTAGAGCACTAAGCCTCCTCCTGGCTTCCTGCTGTCTCTCTAACTCCAGTTTTCTCTTTACGCTATCGTTTTCATCCCCTTTACGTTCGTTTTACACTGCAGCTAGCGTATGCATGATGTAAACTGAGAAAGTAGGATATAAATAAACATTATAAAACAAGTCTATGCAAGCACTTGCCTATCACCGAGAGGCACTCGGCATTACCAAGAACCCTCTGAGACGGACACATCTGTGGGTCACACACAAACACTCTTGACTTTGTCATCCCAGTGGGTTGCTGTGGAGAAGGCTCAAACTCAGCACCCTGAGATTTGCACTTGCTCTTTGGCAAGTACCTTAATTTAGCCTGTTCTAAAAATGTATCCATCAAGGTAATTTCTACCCAATTGGAAGGAATGGCATCCCTGATCAATGAACAACAGAGTAATTATGTCAGTACGTACCAAAAGAGACAGAGAAGGTGCTGACTCCGCAGCTATTTCAGGATCGTCCTGTTCACTCTCGCTGTAGCATTCTGTAACAAAAATGCACATGCTTAATGCTTCAACGCCATCGTCACTTACTCCACAATGTGCGAGCACAGGTTTCTCCATCTGGCTTTAGCAATTCCACTCCAATTCAGAAAGTACTTATCTAGTGAGCTGCCAGTCTCCAGGGGATTACACAAGAGGGGAAAAGAATGTCCACATCAGGGTTTCTGCCCTCAAGGAGCATCCAATACACAGGCAGAGGACTAACTGTAGCTCCAGCAAAATAAAATAATTCCTCAAGAGATGTGAGTCACGTACTAAGGAGGCATAAAATCAATGGTGATTTATTCTGATCACAGGAATCATAATGAGCTGAAATTGGAAGGATAAGTAAAACCATTAATGGTGTCAAGAGTGAATGTCAGCGCCAGGCCAACAAGGCAGGCTGAGCCAAGCACATGCGGTCTCCTAGAAGAGATGGTGGGGAAAGAAACTGAAGTTTCCTTCAGGCCATAACACGGAAGGCCTTGTATGCCAGGAGAAGGAGGGGCTTTTATGCAGTTATTTCTTTTCCCACTATCTATAAAGGTACCTTAAAACTAGAACAATTTATTTTATGGAAAATAAGACCACGGAGATAGTTAGGACATTGATTTCATAGTATTGTAATGTGCCTCTCTATTCTTTTAAACCAAGTTGCCACTTTTCTATGTCTAAATTAAAGGTGTCTGTTTTTGTTATCCAAAGTTCCAATTTCCAATTCCGTGTGGTTTGAGCATATCAGAATAGTATCAGCTCTGTGACCCTGGCACCTAACGTCTCTTTCTGCTTCATATTCAGGAGTACTTGTCCCATTAAGAGGAATTAGACACTAGTAGCTGTGAACCCTGAAAGCCACAGACTGGGCTAAAAGATGGAGACTGGGCCTGTGTCCCAATCTGAACTTCAGGTTCCTAATTCAGGCTCTGGGTAATCATTTCCAGCACACATCTGGTGAAAGGAAATAGCGGGATGAAAGTTATCTACCTAGATCGTGATCAGACAGATGATGCCTATGAGCCATAATCCAGTAAGTGGGGCAATAAAACATTTGCATTGGCAATTGTTCGAGATGTCATTGGAGCCCACGGCGCTACCGAGTGGGCGACGTGTGAGAAGCTTTCACAGCCAGCACAGGAAGCTCTGTGCTGGGGGGTCTGTGTGATTATGTCTCTCCATATTTCCAGATCATTTTAAATGCCAAAGTGAAGACCAGACTGTGCATAGGACTTGATACCATTTTTTCATCTTCTTTCTTCCTATTCTAATATTCTCGACAAATTTTCAGAAATTTAAGATAGAACATACCTTCATCCTTTGTAGTGGATTCATGATGGATTACTGATAATCCAAGTTTGTTTAACCACCTGAAATTTAAATAGAAAATCAATGTTAGACCAAGAGATTAGTCACCTACCTATTCACCTTTCATCTAGACCCCGAAGAAAGGTCTTGTTCCAGACGTTGTAATAAAGTTAGGTCATAATCCTACAGTCAGTCGAAACATTTCCAGAAATAGCATATATTTGTGGTATCAAACCCTAAGAACTCTGGTTTTACAATATTCTCCTTACTCAGGGCATCCTTTGCAAGGAAAGAAAAGAAATGAGGTGGCCCATTGTCCAGATGGCTACTGTGGGCAATGACATTAGGTATTCTAAATATATCAACAAATACAGCTTTTGCAATTGTACATTTGAAATTTTTAGCAAACATCAAAATCCTTATTATTAAATTCAGCAACTTGACCATGAAAGTTTCAATCTATAATTCCTAAAATGTCTGTTTATTTCACAAAAAGGAAAGAGTGATACATTTTAACTAGGGTTTTTATACTAATCAGTAAAATATCTGGCCAGAGCTGGACAGGTATTCCTAAACTGGGGAAAATTTTAATTCCTTGAAGAATTTTATGTAAAGTAAAAATTGTCCATGTCATCTCTTCTACTGATTTATCATTCTGTGTATTATTTTTGAGAAACTAGAGCGTTAAGTAGTGGCCTAAGTCTACCACTACCTGCAAACTGACAATAACAATGCCATACAGTTAAAGATTCACTTACACTTTTCATTTCCTCTAGTCCTAAAATGCCTCATGAACCACTCAGCATGCTACACTCCCACCGTAACATAAGTATTACATGTTCTCAATTGTCAATACATTAGGAATCTTTACTCAGCCCTCAGCCTGCAGGGGACTTGCTCTATTGTTAGCAGAAAATGGATAATAAGTTAGATTTTTAAAAATAAATAAAATAGGACTACCTACAGGGAAAAGATGATTTCCAGTCTCATTTACAAAATCCCCTTCACTCAGCTCTGTGTACTCTCTAATGGTAACTTAAAATTAGCACAATACCTGGGCCCAGGTCATGCTACAGGAACTGGAAAATGTTCATCAAGACCCAGTAGAACAATAAAAAAAAATTAACAGGAAATCACAAAAAATACAAATGGCTAATAATCATATGGAAAAATTCTCAGGTCCCATCATATTTTGGGTAGTACATATTCAAACACAGGAAAGTATTTTTCACCCCTAGATAGGCAAAAATTGTAAATATTTCTGATTTCTAGAATTTAGGAGAAAACATGCTAATCCTTTGGTGAGTTGAACATGAAAATTGATTCAGCCAATGTTAAGCAGGCAATTCAATAATACTATTCAAAATTTAAATATCCATCCCTTTTGCCCAATACATCCAATTATAAATATCTATCCTACACAAACACAACTTCATTTACACAAATAAATGTGGGAAAATGTCAATTCAACAAGCCTTGCAATGGCAAAAAGAAAAAAAATGACTACAATATCATCGTCCATCCCGAGGAAAATGGAGACATAAGGGCTGGCGGTGATTCCCCCGGTAGCAGGCGACCATGGAGCAAATAAAAAGACAGACAGGGTGCCTTGTAATGGCCTGGAAAACTCCCACCACAGTGGTAAGTGAAAAAAGCAAGAAAACACAACATGTTTAACCCGATTCAATGTACTTTTCAAACTACATCTCTGGGTGTGTGCACAGATTACTATGCAAAGAAAGCATCAGAAAGGATACACAAAGCAAACTGTTAAAGGTAGTTATTCCCAGGGACAGAAATTGGGGCTATGGGAAGCTTTTTCCCTTTGCATTTTTCTGTATTATATGATTTTTTACAAGAATGTGTTTTATGTGTTACTTAACTAAAAAATATTTAAAGGTACATTTTTAAACTTGATCCGGCAAAGCACAATGAATTCAATGGTTCATTTTTTAAATACCAAAGTAATCTAATTCTTAGTTTATATAGAATTTCAGTTATATAAGCTGAACCTCCCCCCCAAAAAGGCATCTAAAAATAAAATGGAGAAAAAAAATTTAACATATCAAGACAAAAACAGTTTTAAATTGAGAATGCCTGAAACAAGCAAAGGCATTTCTAAGTTCCTTCCAGAACATGAAAATACAGAAACATAGCAAAGTGGAAGAGTACTGACGATAGAAGAAACAGATTCCTCTCAGCCCTTAGCCAAAAACATGTCCTTTTAATTGCCACTATTAGTTACTTGCAGTAAAATCCTGGTGACTGATTAGAGTCTTGCTTGACTGTTTGCTTTCTAGAACCTACTAGCTTAGAGTACCTCTTTTTGCTGAGCACATTTTTAAAAACATGGAAGCAGTAGAAAACTTTCTATTTGTGGCTAAATAGATGGATGCACAAAAGACTTATATTTACAGGAAAGATGACAGATGTTTCCTGGGAGTTTGTTACATATCGGCTTGACGTGAATGTGTGTGTTAGAGAAACACAAATGTTAAGAAACTGATGCGCAACACGAGAACATGCTGCCCACAAACCCTGAGAGGAAGACACCTGCCACCAGTCTTTGTTTAGAAGCCAACTCTTCCATTACCCTTGACTGCTTGCCCCATCCTTGAAATTGATCCTTGGTCCTTTCAGAATGCACAGCATTTCTGTTCAACATAATTGCCTTTCCCTTCATCGTCCCTGAGAGAAATGTCACCATTCAAAAACGCAGTTTCCCAAGGAGGAGAACTTCTAAAACATGACCCATCTCTCCAAATGCCACTTCCTCCCTCCACGCCCAGCACCTCTGCATCCCATGAAGAAACACCCAGATACATTATGGACTGGCTTAAACAGGCCAGTGTGAAAGGAAGGTCTTCAGCTGCTCTGGCAGAACAAATCTTTTCCTTCCTTCCTTCCTTCCTTCCTTCCTTCCTTCCTTCCTTCCTTCCAGCAATTCTTTCAATGTCACGTGCACAACCTTGTGCAAGAAGGGAGAAATCAACCTGAAGGCCCATAGAGATTTTGCATTGTTGTCTATGAGAAAAACCATCTTCAGAATAATGAAACTTAGTACTGATGTTATAAATAAAAGAAATTATGATACATTCAGGCACAGACAAAATGGGCCGTTAATCTATGAGTTGCCAGATGGACAATCTTCAACTATAAAGGGCATTCAAAACTCTGGGGTCCAGACAGCTTCCATTCAAATTTCAATTTACAGCTTGTATGTAAGCTTGAAAGATAAATGCTAACGTAATTTCAAGTAAAATTAACAGATCTTCACAGCATAGACAGGCAATGAGGTCTTGGCTTTGGGAGCTAGAAAAGGCTTTGATTTAATAGCCAACCAGACAGAGTGTTTATGTCCTAAGTACAGCTAATAGTCATGCAAATCTAGTTACTGTTAGCACTTGCTCAGCAAAGGGAAGACATGAAAACTGAACACAAAAGGACCAGAAATGTGAACACAAACTGGAGAAGAGGGTGAGCAGGAACCAAAATAACTGTTGGTGTGTGATTTAGAGAACAAATCTGCCTGATACATAACAGCTTTAATAACCTTGCAAAGGTCTCACACTGTACTGGTTTACAAAAGTATTTTGCTACGCCGGAAGATAAATTCACCAGGCAACAAAACACTGAGCACTGACTGTTTCTCTGGTAAACTCGGTCTCCTTCTTCCCTTGTCAGAGAGAACAGAACTACTCTGAAGAACAAGCCACAGGATGGGTAGGAAGGATGTAGACAGGAAGGGAGATGAAGATACAAGATGCTGTATGGAAGAAGCCAAGGACAGCATGAGGTTATAGGGAAGGGGCAGGGAGGCAGCAGAGACCACTTGGGGTCTGTTGGTGGCTCAGCTCCAGACTATCTTGGGGCTCTAAGGTACTGCTAAGCAAGACCTCAAGCTTTCCACACACCCCTTACAAACCTAGGGCTTTAATCAATAGGATTTAGAGTTACCAACGCAAATGAAAAGGAAAAAATAAAGAGCTTTGACTATGAAGTTTTTTAAATCTTCTCCCTTTGTGTATCTGTTCTTTTTTTTTTTTTTTCCAGACACTTAAGAAAGCCAGGCAGGAAAAGCTAAAATCAGAAAGAGGAAAGAAACAACTTCTCTCTTTGTCCAATTAAATAAAAGATGTGTTTGAGAGACTCGGTTGTTAATTCCTTGCCTTGTTATTGCCAACACTGGGTTTCTCAATCAAGAGCCATCCTGCCCTCTTATGAGGGGTGTGGTGGGGAGATGAGTGTAGGGAACTGATGAGAACGCTTCTAATTAGACCAGGCTTGTGATGGGGTATCCTGCAAGTTGTGTGTGCGTGCGCGCATATGTGCTCATGCACGCTTGTGAAAAAGCAGCTTCTTCGCTCATTAAGTTTCTAGAGCAAGAGGGGAAAGGGAAGTTATGTAGGGCAGATAGAGAAGAAAATCATTATATATAAATAAATAGAATACACTAAGCCATAAACTCTATGACTGGAGGAATTACATCTATATGCTTTATTGCTGTTGCCTAGGATCTGCTACCATGGGACCCAGAGTAGGGGTTCCATAGACATATTTTAACTAATAGTGTACATTAATAAGAGACACTAAGAATTCTGAAAATGGAGCTTAAGTTAAATAGAATGCCCTCTGCAAGCTCAAGCACCTCATTGGAATAACAGGCATTATGGCCCCATCCGGATCTAACCAGCAGGGACGGAGTGGGGCAGGTAGTACTCTCTGCGTACAGTCCACTTATTTAAGCAGAGTAAACAGAAAATGCAAATTTAGGGACATAAAGTTTTTAGTTAGATACACTTTGAGCAAGAATGTTCTGCAAAATATTTGGGATTGAACATGGAGGGGTAATAAACACATGAATCATTGTGATAACCACTCAGCACATACGAAATGCTATAAAAATCAGAATTCTGAAAGCTGCAAGATCAGTTACGTAACACTTCAGGCCTTTCTTTTAACATTTTCTTGTAATGACTTTTGTCTCTTCCTTTCTCAGTTTAGCCTTCCCCTCAGAAGAATCTCACTACTTCTTAAAATAGCCATTTTGATGTGGTCCTTCAAACTGCTTCCGAAGAAGAAAGCAAGAAGACTTTATAGCTGCTAAAGAGATGAATACTTAAAGCAGCAGAAATAAAACAATAATTCATGTGAACATATGTGTAAAATTCAAACTCCTGACCAAAGTAAGTCTGTTCCCATAAAGACTGGATTTAGCGATTTCCTCTACTTACACGTTCATTTCCTGCATATTCTCAGCTGCGAAATAAAAGGTCTTGATCTGCGGATGGCTGATCTTAAAAGCACTTGAGGGAAAAAAGCACAGACACATGTAAAATTAGTGTGTGTAATCATCAACAGGTTTGAAATTATATCAGTCAAATATAAGTACGGTAAGGTCACCCACTCCCTTTGTAAATTTACAAAAAATAATTTAGTCACGCTAAACACCTATTATCTAATCTCTATTTCACTTAAAAAACACAGGGTTAATTTATCATGTCAGAACGTCCAGAACAAGACTGAGTCTTGGCTGATCAATAGTTTCTATTTAAAACATATGGGTATATTCTATTTTCATTTACTAACTATATTTCTAAAAGAGACAATAAATTAAAATTTAGAGTGATAGAAGTGTCACTTCAAAGTACTTAGATAAACTCCTTCAAGTATTAATTCAATCAAATATGTATTTATTTGAATTTATTTACAGGAAAATAATCAAGTACAGAATTTCCAAAATGTTACAACCCATCTAAAACCTTATCCAACCGCCCCTTAGTAAAGAAAACAATACAAGGCAGACTTTGAGTTTAAAATCACAGTATAAAACATTAAAGATAGCAAATAAGAAAATGTTTCCCCTTTATCATTCAGCCCAGAAGTCCTACACTATGGGCACGGATATTTAGAAATATTTGGTCAAAACCACAAGAATCATCACAAACTCATATGTCATTGGATATATGCAGCTACACCAGAGGGGCAAAGACTTGAGATTTGCACCAGTTTATTCATTGTTTTAGGAATAAATTAATCAACTCCTGCTACTAGTAACACAGACCAACAGGAAATGCTCATTTCCAACAAAACAGGAAAACATGCCAAACGGATAAGAAAGAATAAGAAAAGGGTGAGGAGGTCACATGCAAAATGCAGCGGGCTGCTATCAAGAGCACGTGACGGGGAGTCTGGAGAGCTGGTCTGGCGCCAGTCCTCCCATGAGTTCTAGGCGGCTCTCTTCTCCGTAACATTAGGACCATGGCTGATGACTTTTTTGGTTCCTGCTCGTTCCCTAATCTTCTGAACTTAAATTATATCAGGGTATAATCCCAAAGTCTAAGACATCTCAAGGGAGTTGAATTTCAATGGTGCTACTGATAATTTCTATAAACTAAGGAAAAGTAACTGTTTTTGCCATCTTATAGACAGCTCTGGAGAATTTTATTTAACTAGTCATTCTCTGTATATGGACAGAATCTTGACATCTGACCTCCCTGCCAATTCTGGAAGGAGCTTGTGGTTAACTCTATCACAAACACAGTCATCAACAACAGGCCATGCCAAGGCTCCACGGGGCTTTACAATCCATCTGCTCCACAAAATGAAATTCCTGAAAATAAGAGGTCAAAAGCTTCTCTTGTGGTATAAGATGCCAACCCATAAAGCTCAAAGTTCTCAGACACTGCATGCCATCTTCGTTAACTTCCAAATCACCACATCCCTCAAGGGACTTTACGAAAGGAGATTATCCTGGCTCAGAGTTTTGTGGAAAATGATAAAACAACTTACTGCTTTTTTTTGCATTCAGATGCTTTCTCCACAGTGAAATCGGACAGATTGACAAATCCATCAGCTTTTTCCGCCTGAAACACATGCATACCACATATATGAATAAATGCAGTAGGCCTAGTAGTTAGTTTATTGAGATTACACACATTAAATAAGGTAGCATAAATGGAATGAAGAAGAATCAAAAGATATCTCTCTGAATCAGCATTGGACTTATCCTAGACATACATTTCATTAAGGAATTTAACACTCGCCTGTAAAGTCATCTAGAATCTTTCCATGAGCAGTAACATGACACAACTTCGGAATGGCCAAAGCAGGGCACCCAAAGGGCCTTCCCTGCCCCTTCCTGTCTTCCCAACCCATTGGAGCCCTGCTTCCGGCTGAGCCTACAGGCATCCACAGCATCATTCCCATCCTAGTACTCTAGGAAGCCACAGCACAGAAGACGGGGCCTCATCAGCACTCTTATACATGGTGGACAGAGGCTTGACTTTAAAGTTAGCACATCAAGGTTCTTAGTAAGATCAACCACTTACTGGTGGTTAAAAGACTTAAATGAGCTCAGGTAAATAAAACACTTAACAGATACCCAACTAACATAATTTCTTCTCCCAAGACTGTAGGGAGTTCCTTCAGGAATAAATCACAGATTCTTATCTAGGGAAATCTCAGTTCCATGATTGATTCTTAGGAGTTCTTTCTACAAAGGAAAGATTGCAGAAGAAAAGGACATTTTTGAGACATAAATGCCAGTTTGAAACATCAGTACTTTTATAGGAAATGTAATCATTCTTCCACCTCTCGAAGAATTTGTTAATCTTCACTATATGGATAAAATTTAACTGAACCACAAAGAAGCTAGATTGCTTATGATGAATAAAACTTAATCTTCTACCATCTGCACTGGTGTCTGAGTGGAGAAGTACAGACACAAGAATGGACATAAATTAGTCAGTGGTTATTGGGAAGTAAGCAAAAAATGATTTTGAAAATACAAACTTAATTTAAAAATTCAGCAAGTTATTAAATTAGCACCATGGGTGCCCTTAGTTCACGTCATCATCTGTCTCTTTCCCTTACTGCCAACTACAGCGCAACTTGCACTCTGTGCTTCAGAAAAATTAAACCAAAACATCCAACCTCATGCCTGTCTTATATTTCCCCCTACATGAGTCAGTTTAGCCAAAGCATTTTACTTGAAATACTTTCTTCTTTTAAGACTCAAAATTCAATTCTAAAGGGCACTTCCTAGATGGGCACTAAATTTATCGTTAAGTTATGCAAATGTTGAATCACTATGTCGTACACCTGAAACTAATATAATATTGTATGCCAGCTGTAATTGTTATTGAAACATAAATTTAAAAAAATAAGTAGGTGAAAATAAAGGGTACTTCCTTAAAATTATGTACATGTACTTTTATAATATATATGTATTTTTTAAATTCAACTTCTCTATTTCTTAATGGACTCGTTATTCATCGCTCGATGGTAGTTTCACCAACCTAGCTCAAAGAGAATGAGAATTACTTAAAGAACACAGACTGGGCAAGTTAACCTTTTCTACAATACATGGTGCTTTCTGTGGATTCCCAGTTAACATTATCTAAAAGCACGGTTTCGAAAAGCTGTGTCAGGCTCCAGCAATCCCACCCTCCTACCCAAGAAAGCGAAAAACAAGTGCTCAAATATGCACACGCACAGCAGCATTATTTGCAAGAGCCAAAGGGTGGAAAGAGTTCAAATGTCCATCAACAGAAGAAGAGATAAACAAATGCTGGTGTATCCATACAACGGAATATCATTCGGCCACAAAAACAAACGAAGAACTACATGTTATAATGTGGATAGACCTTGAGAGCATTAAGCAAAGTGAAAGAAGCCAGAAATGAAATGTCACACATTGTATGATTTCATTCATATGAAATATCCAGAAAGGGGAAATCCACAGAGACAGAATGCAGATTAGTGGTTGCCAGACACTTGGGGGAGTAGGGAACGGGGAGGTACAGCTTAATGCACATAGGTTTTCCTCTTTGTGTGACGAAAATATCTGGAACTAGATAGCGGTGTTGTCGCACAAGACTGAGGGTGTACCAAGCGGCACTGCACTGCTCACTTCAAACCCGTTAATCTTGCGTAAATATCATCTCAGGAAAAAAAAAAAAACTATGTCAGGCTGAGGTATTTTTAGACAAATTTCTATAATTGTGTTAGAATAAAAAATAAAATAATTCATACTAACCATTTGTTTCTACTTCCTCCATCCATTCACCTCCATATCCTCTGTTCCACAGAGGTGGCAGTTACCAGGAGCCCAGTGACATCCATGTTGCTCGATCCCATCTACCTTGACAAGCCCTCACTTAATTGAACTCATAACTGATACTGTAGCCTGCCCCCTTCACCTTGAAATGCCTCATGCCCTGCTTTTTGACATTTCTGCTGCTCCTCTTCCCCTCAAACTACTCCATGCTCTCTTTCTATGGGTCTTTTCCTCTTGTCTGCTCTTAAATGTCAGTGTTCCCAGATCTCTGACCATGAACCCCTCCTCTTCTCATTCCAATACTCTTTGTGGGCATCATACACACTCCCGTGGCTGCATGTATCACCACTGTATACGCACATCCAAAAGCTGTACTTCAAACCGGGATTCAACCCAGAGATCCTGTCTCAGGGATCCAGCTGCCTCATGTACCTAGACACATGGGTCTTCCATGGGCTCCCCACTACGAACTTAATGTGTCCCCCAAAATTCATATGTTGAATACCTAATGCCTAGTGTGATGGTATTTGGAAGCGTAGCCTTTGGGAAATAATTAGGTTTAGATGAGGTCATGAGGGTAGAGTCCCATGATGAGATTAGTGCTCTTTTTTTTAAGATTGTATTCATTTACTTATTCATTTTAGAGATAGGGTAAGGGAGAGAGAAAGAGAGGGAATCATTGATGTGAGAGAGAAACATCAATCAGTTGCCTCTTGCATGTCCCCAACCAGGGACCTGTCCCCCAATGCAGGCATGTGCCCTGACCAGGAATCAAACCAGCAACCTTTTTTAGTTTACAGGACGATGCCCAACCCACTGAGTCACACCAGTCAGGGTGAGATTAATACCTTTATAAGAGGAGCCCAGAGTGCCTCTCTTACCTCCATGTGAAGATACAGAGAAAGGCAACTGTTTGCAAACCAGAAACAGAGCCCTCACCAGACACAGAATCTGCCAGTACTCTGACCTTGGACTTGCCTGCCTCCAGAACAGTAGGGAATAAATGCTGGTTGATATTTTGTTATAGTAGCCCAGGCTGACTGAGATATTCCCTAAGAACAACAAACCCAAAAGCAAACTCATCATCTTACTCCATACAGTGCCTGTTCCTCTTTCTCCTGTGTTCTCTACTTCAATCAGTGACACTACTTCCATGCAATTGTCAAAAGAAATGACAGCCATCTCTGCCTCCTCCATCCCCTTCTCAGCACCTGTGCACGTTGTATCACCGCCGCCTCTGTCTGTGCCCTTCAGTACACCTATTCCCCACCACTTCCTTCGGATCACTGTTAACCTCGCCTGAATTACCGCGTCTCCTATACTGTTCTCCCTCTCCCTAGTTCTGTCCTTCCCTCCAGTTATTACTGCAACAGCACAGCAATAGCAAAGCTTCATGAACGTTCCTCACATCACTTTTTTCATTAAAATCCTGCATGGTTCCCAGTTGCCCTTGGATGAAGTCTATATGCCTTCGCAAAGTGTAAGAGGCCCTTCATTATCAAGTCCTGCTTAATCACGCAATTTCATTTTCTCTAATGTCCCTGCTCCTTACTCAGCCAAAGTAAACAAAGAAACTAAAACACTGAAAATACTTCCATTCAGCTGAATTAGAATTGATATCCAATTGATTGCATTATTTGTCTCTAGACAATTTATTTTCAGTTCAAAAAGCCCATCTCAAGCAACAACAATACAAAAAAATCAATGAACAAAAAATGAAATAATTTTATTTCATTTAGTAAAGGCATATGGAATATGCCTTTACTAATATTTGTTATTTATTTATAATACATAATTGTAAATCGTCATTTGGGTGGATTGATTTTCTGCATTACTGAATGGCTGAGATTCCTTCACCTGAGATCCTAAATAAATCTGAGTGAAAGACGCCTTTGTGTTTCCCCAGTAAAGCGTTTCTTTACGAGCAAAGGCATGTTCCACTGTTTAGAAGACATTCAAGGTATGCTCCAAATAAAGATAACTGTGTCAAAAAATGTCCTTGCTTATCTGACTTGCAAAAACAATGCCTCCAAAATGATAATCACAAGAGGCAAATCCTAAAGCAATGACAGTTTTCTCCTCTTCCCCCTCCTTCCCCTCCTCCTACTCCTCTCAAATCCCTTATTCCTTGTTACATTAACCAAAATAGTGTTCTCAAATGATATCCTTCCTCTTCAAGAATTCTTATCTCTCTGAGACATTACTTGAAAGTTCTACATTGGTACCTGCAAACATCCCTCTGTATCCTAAACTTATAAAAAAAATTTGCTTTCTTACCAGAGGTATCAAACTACCCTTTGGCCATTGAGGAAACTTGTCTTACCAAGTCTAGTGCTAACTCCGAAGAGAGACAGACTTGTCACTTTGAGGTGTGACATTTTACGATGTTAAAGGTTTCCTCCTCACCAACCAGTTCACCCGGTTTTCCCAACGACACTGATTTTGTTTGTCCCCGTGGAGTCTCACCTGCACTTGCTGTCATTAGACAGCATTCAATGCATGTTCTTATCAAAACTGTTAGGGTTATACATGCATTTATTCAACATATATAATTTGAGTAGCTTCTTTGTGTCAGGCACTGTGTGAGATATTTGGAATAGGTTAGTGAACAAAACAGAGAGATCTTTACTGTCAAGGGGAAAAGAGATAATAATTTGACATATAAGCACGTAAATTACATAGTTATAGGCAGTAACTGTTATGGAAAATGGTAAAGTTGAGCAGATAAAGGGGGTGCCTTCTGCTCCTAGGCTTATAATGCCCTTCCTCCCTCACCCCCCTAGATATGTCTCCAGCAATCAACCTAGGTGTGACCTTCTTTAAAACTTTTCCCCTGTTGCCCCTGGCCATGTGACTCAGTTGGTTAGAGTGTCGTCCCACGTACCAAAAGATTGCCAGTTTGATTCCCTAGTCAGAGAAGGTACAGGGAAAAACACCAATCAATGTTTCTTTCTCACATTGACCTTTCTCTCTCTCAAATCAATAAAAACATATCCTAAAAACATGCTAAAAACATGAATGAACCTTGAAAACATTATGCTAAGTGAAAGTCGGATACAAGAACCCTATAATTCATTTATGTGAAATGTAGAGAATGGGCAAATTGATGGAGACAAAAAGAATGGTGGTTGCCTGCAGCTGGGCTGGGGATGGAGATGAACTGTAATTGGGCATGGAGGATTTTACTGATATAATGAAAATAATTTAAAACCGATTTATTACAATGGTGTCATCACTCAGTAAATGTAGAAAAAAATATTGAATTATAAATTTAAATAGGGTGAATTTTTTGACATAGAAAATACATTTCAATAAAGCAGTTTTTCAAACATGAGATGCAGGAAATTTGAGGGAGTAAAAAGCTATGGGTGAAATCCCTCCCCTTCGGCTACCAGTAAGACCTGGAAGAAGGGAAAACAGGGGGTCTCTGGTTCTCCTGCTTACAGCTCCATGTGATTCGCTGAAACGTTAGAGGCAAAGTTGGTTTCATGTATCTTACAGTCTATGGTTGAAGCCTAACTATGGCTTCAAGTGCAGGTTATAGGCATTTTAGAAGCAAAAGTATTTTGTAGGGAGTTTGCCACCCTTCAGACCTATTTTTTAAATTGATTAAAATGAGTCATCAAATTTGAATATTTGAATACAAAAATAAGTGTTCTTTGACATCGACAAAGTCTGGCTTTTCACACTACAAGTACCTGGCAAAACAGACAAAATCAGTTAAAGTATCTATATAAGTCAGAAAGGTAGAAGGGCAGACCAGGAAAAATAAGAGTGGTGTGTGTGTTTCAAAGGCTAAGTCTGAGAAAACCAAACCAGCAACAGATGAAATACGCCAGAATAAATTATTATGCAGTTCATGGTTTAAAATAAAAAGTATAATTATCTCTCCATTCTCCGTGAAACTGTATTTCCTTGATTCAAAGAAGCCTCATTTTTCATACTTTAACAACTCTGAAACCAAGAGGCCCCTTACAGTCTACCAGGGTTTTCACTGTAGCGTTTCCCCTCGAAACCTGTGATTAAACAAATGACAGGTCTTTAAATGAAATCTTCAATTTGCGGAGAAAAAATGGTTTCAAAAACAGAATATAGATTTTTCTGTAATATGCTTTTGTGTTTATGTATAAATATGAATTTGACATTTTTGGAATTACTTTAAATAAAATATAAGTGAGGCAACCCAGTCACTGTAAGAATCAGGAGAAACTGCAAACTCCGTTTCTCCAAATAGACCCGCGGTCTGCTCAGCCCGGGCCAAGTCTAAACGCTGAGCAAAACTGCCCATCCTCCGGTTACCTTAGAACAGCTGTCGCTAAATTCTAATGGTACACGGAGACTCATCACCACTGGAGAAATCTGAGTTGCAGTCTCTAAAATATATGCCCAAAGTAAACTGAGGTGGAAGAAAAGAAAGGGTCAAATCCATCGTGACAGTTCCAGCCCTACAGAGAAACGGCGTCGCCAGACACCACTGGCGGTAATGCAAAAGGAAGGAAGACGGGCAGTGAGGAGCAAAAATGCATGTGCCCTTTGACCCCACAAGCAATTCCTCCTTCTAGAATTTGCTCTAAATATAATGATGTGTAATGGCATGTGCATTGCAACCTTATTTGCAACAGAAAAAGACTGTAAAGAATCCAAATGCCTATCAGCAGGGGTACTGTTAAATATACAGTACGCGGCACCCACGTGCTATGGATGACTACAAAAAATGACACCCAGATACACAGAGTAATCTCTAGGACATGGAAAAGAAGAAGTAAGACAAAGTACAATAGCTATAGTATGCTAATTTTGTGTAAGAAAAAAGAAATATGATACGCCTCAGTATACATACTTGTCTGTATCTACAGAAGGACTCAATGGAAAAATAAAACAAAAACAGAAAAGGGGGAAGAAAAGAGGGTGGAGGACTACAAATGAAAGCAAGATTTATCTGGTTATAATTTGTTACATAGTGTTGATTTGGGGGCTGGGGTAAATGATATATATTAAGAATAAAACAAAAACAAGCCAAAAAAAGAAGCAATTCCTAAAACTGAAAAACAAATAGAAACCAAGGAAGCTCACAGAATGTAAGCCTGAGACACAACCCCACACAAATAATAATGAGTCCAAGGGACCACAGAACACAGAATTTTGACTGTGGATAATTGGTGGAATAGGGTCTAAGGACTTTTAGAAGTGACATTGTTATTATTTTTTACATTGTCTTAATCAGTTTTTGCCCACTTCCCCCCGGACAAAAAAGGCTTTCATTTAACCTAGAGTTCCCTCTTCCTCTCCACAGGGGACAGTCCACAGCACGGCTCTGCTCCGGTGAGGCCTCTTCCTCGCAGAAAAGGAACAGGCAGCCCCACGCCAAGGCCGCCTGCCCTCTGCCAGCACTGCCGGGCCGGCCGAGGTGCCCGCAGGCGGAGGCGGAGCGCACCGGTGCTGGGCTGCAGCAGGCGCTGCAGAGGGACCAAGACAAAATGATTTTTTTGTTTCCTTTCTTCTTCTAGTATCAGAAGCAGACTTGGCAGTGACAATGCCCCAAGTCCTTTCAAGAAATGTAATACTCCTAGCTAATATCTAATAACAGTTAATGTTTACTGGGAGCTAAGTACTTCCGCTGAGGAACTACCTTCTTCAACTTTAGAGGAAAATCAATCACATCCAAGTGCCAGAACGTGCAAAACGGTTTCTCAACCGGACGCCAAACTAGGTTGGCATTATAAAATGAGAAAGTTATGTGGTATTACTGAAGTGACAGAACTCACACCTGAACCCAGAAATCAGTTAAATCATTCCAGACATGACCTTGAAAAACTGCTTTGCCCTGACTGATGTGGTTCAGTTGGTTGGGCGCCATCCAGCAAAATGACAGGTCGCTCGTTTGATTCCAGTCAGGACGCTCGCCTGGGTTGTGGGTTCGGTCCCAGTAGGGGCACGGACAAGAGGCAACAGATCAATGTTTCTCTCTCACACTGATGTTTCTCTCCCTCTCTTTCTCCCTCCCTGCCCCTCTCTCTAAAAATAAATAAATAAAATTTAAAATAAAATGAGAGAAAAATTTCTTCAGTCACAACTAGGAGCTAAAACAGGAGAAGAGAATTTGCAGTCATCGATGGATGGATGCACACAGTAGGCGACTTGCATTGAGACACGTGATACCAAATCCCCACAGCATCCACACAGTGAAAAAGCGGGTATAAATGGCATCTCAAGGTTAACAAGGTTTAACAGAGATATGTTGCATATAATACTCTTAAATTGTATAAAATATTAAGATTGCATTATTTCATTATCTGATAAGAACTGGACAAAGGAATGAAAGCAAAAGAGAAGGGATATCCCGGAAAGACAACAGTGAAATAATGTGTCGCTTTACTCCATCCGCTGTCAGCTGAGCCCCCTGAATAGCTGCTGTGTGTCCCCGCCTTGCCTGTCTTCTTTGCCGCAGACCAGTCACTAGAAGAAATATTTTAAGTTCTTTGGAGATCAAAGATGCTAGCGAGCTCACTAGATCTTCATACATTATTTAGGGGATGTTTTTGTTAAAGTATTGTCGCATTTGGTTTTATCTAATCTTACCCTGTGAATAGAATGAGATTTTGACCAAAAGTTACTCATACTTTGTTCTCACAATTGCCTAGAAATAGAAATTCTACATAGAAAACACCTGGTAAATGTTTTTGACAAATAAATAGGCCCAATTTACCACAGAATCCACAGATTTCTGGCATTGATTATGAAAATGGAGTGAAAACGTTGATGGTGGTAACTATGATGGTGCTGAGGATGCTGAGGCTCCAGTTAGGGGAGAGAAAAGGGTCTGAGGGATGCAGAGCCCTGCAGCAGGTGCTGCTGGTGGCCCCACTACATCCCCTCGACCTGACCGCCCAGGGCACGCTGGCCAGGCTTCCCACGGACAGCTCCTCCATCTCCTAGTGGTGGTGGCGGTGGGCGGGGGGTACTGCCTTGGCTGCCACGTCCCATTTCTCTACCTGTGCTGAGAGTCATTGCTCCCAGGACAAGCCCTCGAGCAGCAACCATGGGACTCAGAGTGTACGCACCCCAGGTCTCCTGCCCCATGGAAGGAAAACTCTGAGGTGCATGTGTCTCGCAGGCTCTTCGAGTTCTGCGCAGCAGAATTAAGCTCCAGTTACCCACAGTCAAAATTTGTTTGCTAAGTAGAGGTTTCTCAGCTAATTTTCTACCCTTTTTCACTTCCCCATTCCCTTTCCAAATATTTCCGGTATCACTTCCCAAATAAACTTACTGGCGCCCAAATTCTCTTTTCAGGGCCTGCTTCTGGGAAACCTGAACCAAAATGCCCTTCTTCTCCAAGAACATGTATAGCCCAGCTGCTTGGTCCTATAAGCCCTCTTCATTATTTCCTCCTAAAAATTACTCAAGGACGACTACCCCACTGGCATATTAGGTCATGTTCAAGTGCTGACTGGCACCCTGTTCTATGATTTGTAAATCAGTTCTCTAGCTCGCCATCCATTCTTCCATTCCCTCATTCTCTCTCCCTATGGAGTCATTATTTTAAATGAAATCACTACTCGTGAGCTTTCTGGTAGTCTGACATACAAAGAGAGTCACTTTCCTCTGAAATATCACTTCCAAAAACAAATTAAGGAGGAAACCTCACAGTATCAGAGAATCTTTTGTAATTGTTGCCTGTCATGTAAAACCCTCAGCACGCAGGCCATTCAGGGTCTGACCCTGCCCAACTCAATCTCCCACCTGTCCTTTCGGGACTTTAAAACCCTACAGATAATTTTCACCAACCCAGGGCTGGTCTCTTCAACAGCATGGTCCAAAAGAAGGAAGAAAGCACTAAATAGGAAGGGAAGTTTTAAATGAATAAGAAGGAAGTTGATTAAATCTCACTATTAAGGAACAAATTACATCCTTTTTTATTTAATAAGTTTCCTCTACCATCCATGGTTAGGGCAGGAGTGGAAAAGAGTAAATAAAGGAGCCTCATTTAAGAAAAGTAAAAATCTGGTACATTTGCTTTCAATATTAAAAATTAAGGAGAGATCAAGAATAAGGTCAGTTCCCTTAAAACCACTGTGAGTTAGTATCACGTATATGCCTGCCATCACACAATGGATATTAAATCTTCCCACACTTTAGGAACAGTCATATCTCTTTGAACTGAGTTTCATAAGTGCTATTAGGATAACATTCAACCTCAACAAAACAAACAGCTTGATTCAAAAATGGAAAAAGACATTTCTCGAAGGACAATCTACAAATGACCAAAACACACATGAAAAGAGGCTGAAGGTCAATAACCATTAAGGAAATGCAAAGCAAGACCACAGAGAGATACCACCACACACCTGTGAGAATAGCTACTATCAAAAAAAAAAAAAAGTTGCACATGCTGGTGAGCAGGCAGAAAAATCAGAATCCCCGTGTGCAACTGGCGGGAAGGGAACATGGCGCAGCCAGTAGGGGAAACCGAGTGACAGCTCAAAGAATTCAAAACAGAATTATCACATGATGCGATGATTCCACTTCTAAATACAAAACAAAACAAAGAGATACTGAAAGGAAAGAGGTTCCCAAGGTTCATGGCAGCATTACTCACAAGAGCCAAAAGGTTGACTCAGCCCACCAGATGTGAAAGGATCAACATCCAATGGAATATTATTCCGCCTTAAAAAGAAAGGCATCTCTGACACAGGCTAAAACATGAATGAAACCTGAAGACGTTATGCTAAGTGAAATAAGCCAGATACAGAAGGACAAATACCGTAAGATTCCACTTATACGAACTACCTGGTGTGGTCAGACTCCTCATACAAAAAGCAGAATGGCAGTTGCCGGGGGAGGGGGGGAGGAGAAGTGGAAAGTTACTGAGTGCAGAGTCTCAGTAAGATGAAGCATTCCGGAGATGCTTGCGCGACAATGTGAATTTATTTAATGCCACCAAACTGCACCCTTAAAATATGGTTAACGTGGGAAATTTCATGTGATGTATATTTCAGCACAAATTTTTTAAAGCAAGTTTTTGGAAAAGTTCAAAGCTCCATGCCAAAAAATCATTATTTTCCAGTAGAAGATGAAAATGTACTTGTCACTGTAAGTTTCATACTCTTCAAAGTATGAAAACCGTGGTTAATGTGCTATTAACGAGCGCCATGTCCTGTTCGCAGCTCTGTTTAACAGATGAGGCAGACAGCGCAGGGAGGGTGGGTGGTTTGCCTAAGGCGTAAAGTGGTTACAGCATCACCATAGACGCTGTCCTCCTGATTCTGAAGGGACACCTGAGACTCTAGCCCGTCCTTTCCTCGGGTCTTTTTTGAAGACACTGTTTAAACCTCATTCTCCTAAATTCTGACTCCTTTAAAAATTAACTGTTTTTTTAAATTTCCACTGCATAGCTTTCTTCTGAAATGTTCTTGAAATATGCTCTCTGGGAGACTAAACACAGCAGCCCCATGAGAGAGCAGTTTATCAGTCAGCTTATCCGTGGACGCAGCTGGGCCTTTGGCCCTTAAAAGAGCTTGCTCCAGAGGGACAGTAAATCTTCATACAATGACTTTTCAGGAAAATCCTCAAATCTAACCAAAAGTTCAGCTCATCCCATGGGCCACTTCTCATGCTATTGCTTGAGAAATGTACACACAGTCCTCATCACACGGTCATGAATTACCTGAACTCTTCTCCAGGTCAGCTACTACTGCGCTGAAGAACCCCCCGGGGCCTTCTAGCTCACTCCCCTGTTTTATGCCTTAAAATCATCCTTCACTTGGGGTCAGTAGGCACATTTTTAAAACTTCAAGCACAGGGTAAGCCACTCTTGCGAAAAGAAACAATTTCTGGTGTCTGAAAACCCTTACCACAATTCTTCCGCATCCTAAAAATTGCCATGTTATGTAAGCACATTTTATCTAAAACATACCCAAAATTGCCTTTCTTTGTATATATTCCTTTGATTTTTTTTATTTTGTTTTAAGAAGTATGCGATCTTCTCAGAGTCACTCTGAATTTTGCGGACATAATTTTCTAGTCACGGTACACTTGTAAAAACATGGATGCACAGAGAGTGGCATCCCTGACGCGGGAACATGCGGCTTCCGAAGAAAATGCAGAGTGAGAGTCCAGGGAACACTTCTCCTTTACGGCGTGCTGGCAAAACCCACCTTTCTGCCTGCTGGCCTACAGGAATGACTGAGTTATAAACACGTGCGCATGCCTACACATATGTGTATGCACACGTATCAATATGTTCAGACACATTGACATTTACACACCTGTTAATCATTACACAAACATATTCATGCACAAATTAAATGTGTATTGCTTTATATTAAATTGGCACATGTGTGCTTGTGTACTCTACCTGCTGTTAGGTATTTGAAAAGGTTTTAGGAAAAAAGATCTTTCTGATTTTAGATTCATGGGTTGATAAACTATAACGCATCCTTCTAAAGTCTGTCACGTATGTGATACAGCCTTCAGAAGTGTTGTTATGGATACACATGTGCTGACATGGGAACATGGTGATAATGTGTTGCTTAGTGAGAAAATCAAGTTACAACATTAGGCATAGTATCATTTTATTTTTGGAAAACATAAAATAAATGTTTGGAAATATAACAAGATGTTTACAGTGGTCACACCATCGTGGTGAGATCGTGATTTATTGAAACAAATTATCTTAATTCATTTATTTCTTTGTCTGCCTCCCTGTCGTTTTATTTTGCTTAATTATGTATTCTACTTGTTCTAAGTGAACAGATATCATGGCATACTATTTTAAAACTTTTTAAAAATTAATTTAAATTTTCAAGATGCAAGAAAATGGATTTGACCAAGGAAAGATGAAACAGAAGTTGTGGCAATGCCATGGAGAGCACTGTGCACTGCCCACCGGAGAAGGGGGCAGTGTCGCCTCCCTTGAATGGGCACTTTGGTCACGGCTGTGCACCAGGAGTCCCGGCCTGCGAGGGAGCCAAGCCCACGCACGTCACCAACTCTGGCATCCTGCCCAAAGCGGCAGTGCCGGGCATGTCCCTGCCCCCTGAGAACAAGACGAAAGACACGAGGAACTTCACAGTCCTGATGTTTCACAATAGAGTTTGAAAAGCTTGGAAAGAATATAAAGGAAAACAATACTGGCAGCACAAGCCACTGTTCGCACGCTGTGTGAATAAAACTGCCTGCCCCAGGTGCAGACAGACCTGATCACAAGGCCATGGTGGGAAACCGCTGTTTCGAGACACATTCTGGGAACCTACCAAGGAGAATAAACGTCACGACGCAGCGGTAGCATCATAGGTCATGTACAGATTGCACCAGCTGTCTATTTTGAAGACCTCCTCCACACACCCGAAATTATAACAAGGGACGTAATAAATTGTAAAAGTCGTCAATCACTCCTGTGTCCAGTCGTGAAGAGGCGCCTAAACGATCGTGTTCAGCCCTTCTGTCCATCAGTCATCACCCAGAGGTGACCTGCTCCCTGACAGCTGCAGAAACACCCTATTTTGCCTGGGAAGCCATATCAGTATTGGCTCTTCTCATTCTCCTTCCCAATACGAACTCGGCAGGGGTGTCCAACCCGAGGCCTGCAGGCCACATGTGGCCGGGATGGCTGGGAATGCAGCCCAACACAAAATCCTAATTAAATTTACTTAAAACATTATGAGTTTTTTTTTTTTTTATGTGTGATTACGTGTTGCAATGTATTTAATGTGTGGCCCAAGAAAACTCTTCTTCTTCCAGTGTGGCCCAGAGACGCCAAAGGGTTGGACACCCCTGCTCAAGGGACAGATGTTGGCTAAGAGTTCAGTCATTTTATATAATTGGTTGGAATTGTCTTCTCTGAAAAAAATTTAAATATTGGAATTTTGTTTCGGACACACTCAGAGGTTGGTTTCCAGCTAAAAGAATAAATATGTTCACAGACCAGGAAAAAAACTGAAGAAATTCATCACCACCAAACCAGTATTACAAAAAATATCGAAGGGACTTCTTTAAGAAGAAAAATAAAAAGTTTGAATAAGAAAATATAGCAAAGAAAAAATTTTCACTGATAAAGGCAAACACACACATAGCAAAATCAGTGACTCAACCACAACTAGTACAAAGGTTAAAAGGCAAAATTAAAAAGATCGTGTATGACTACAACAATAAATGAAGGGATACACACAAACACAGGCCAAAGAAGTAAAAAATAACGACAAAAACATATACGTGGAGAGAGCAAGTAAAAAATACATTTTAGAATGTCTTTAAACCTAAGTGACCATCAACTTGAGGTAGATGCTATAAACATGGCTTGGTACAAATAAAGAGCAGGGTAACCACAAATCAAAACTCCACAGGAGGTTGTGTAAGAAGTAAAGAGAAAGGAATCCAGACACAACACCGCAGAAAGTCATTAACATACAGGAGAAGTTAGAAAATAAGGAACAAACAGAGAAGACACACATAACAACCAGAAAACAATTAATGAAATGGCAATAATCACACACCTATAAATAATCATTTTAAATGTAAAGAATTAAATGCTACAATTGAAAGACAAATGGATAAAGAAATGGTACATATATACAACATATTATCACTTAGCGATAGAATGAAATCTTAACCTTTTGCAACAATATGGATGGACCTACAGGGTATTATGCTACGTGAAATAAGACAGAGAAAGAAAAATGCCATACGATTTCACTTTTATTTGGAATGGAAAAAAAAATACAAAATAAGCAAGATAGAAACAAACTCACAGAACAAATGGATGGTTGCCAGATGGGAGAGGGATTTGGGGGCTGGGTGAAAAATATGAAGAAATTAAGAAGTACAAGTTGGCAGCTACAAAACGGTCACTGGAATGCAAAGTACAGCTCAGGGAATGTAATCAGTAACATTGTATCAACTATATGTGATGTCTACTGGGTGCCAGACTTCTGCTCTGCACCTAAAGTTAACATAATAGTGAACATGTAATATAACAAGTTAATAGTTATAGTTAATATAACAAGTAAACACGTATTTGAAAAATAAAAAAAAAATTTAAACAAGTATGGAGTTCAAATAAATTAAAAGCCCGTAATTCATAAAGCATCTCATTTTAGTAGAAATCTGGGGACATGTCAGGTACTCAATAATACTTTGATTAATTTACTTATATTACTAATTGATAAGTGATATAATAAGTAATTATCTCAAAAAAAAATCAGTGCCCATTCTGCACCTACTAGTTCTAGAGTTTAGAGATGTAGGTGAAACCAGAGAGGTAAAGAATATTTCCTCAGGTATTTACAGTGTGGTGGGTTAAAAAAATAAAATAAAAGAATTTAATGAGCTCTCATAAATTCCTACAGAAATTGTTTTCTAACTGATGGTAACCTCACTCAGACACTTTTCAAAAATCTATGCTAATAGGGGATCACTCATGAAAAGTACAGAAGACAAATACCTCTTCTTAAAGGAGAATTAACCCATTTTTATTTTTCTTGTACTGAAACTTTCAGAACAGTCATCTCATAAAAAGAGAAATTCTGGCTTTCACATATTATTTTCTACAAAAGTGAATTCTGCCTCATCTAAAAATGGATTAGATCTTTGCTATAGAGATTCTTATAAAACTGATTCAAAAAAATAAATAAATCCCTGCCAAATCTACGATCCTCTGAAATGCACGGGAAGTGCACATGCAGCTAAAGACCCAGAATATACGACCAAGGCAGAGTTACTTAAATCCACAGATTCGTGGAAGTCTCCACAATATGTATTAAACCAGGTACTAACCTACAAAAGTCTTCTATGAATGAAGAGTTAGATGACACCCTTTCTATACAAAGCCCAGGGCTCCAGGACTTGCTTGTACAGTATCAATTAACAGTCTACTCAAACAAGTTTGTAGTAATTTTAGACACAACTAGAATAAACTCAAAAAAGCAAAGGATAATGAGTCTAAATGAAATTCCATATTTTTAGGCATAAATTCTTTCCCTCAGTGTTCATGTCATTTTTCCAGTCTCCCCAGGCTCCAAAACTTGGTATCGTTCTTATTTTGGCTTCAAATGTTTTGTGTCCTATATCCAAGCTCTCAACATACCTTGCCTTTCCTTTCATGTAGTATACCCCAAATTTTCAGTCCCCACTCTACAGTCCAGGAGTTTATGGCTCAATGCCTGCGTTTCATTCCCCTCTCCCCAAAGGGCCTTCGGAAAGCTCCATCATTCTCGACTACATTAATTACTGCTAGGTTATTATTTTCACATGCCAGTTTCATGAGATCATCTTCTGATTCGAGAATATGCAATGGCCCCCTACTCCACACTGGATGAAATCCACATTCCCACGCGGTGCATCTGAGGCTCCATTTAGTGGCCCCACTCACCGCTGAATGGGCAACCCTCAGAAAGAGTCTGGCTCTGCCATTTGCTACTTACGTGACTTGAACAATCTGCTTAAATTCCCTGAGCTCTAGTAACCTCTCTTTAAAAATGGGAACAAGGAAGTCCACCATGTTCAGCTATTATGAGAATTCGACATAGTGCCTAGCACAGTGAGTTGGCATGGCTGAACAGAGTTTCACTCCTTTTTCACTTTCTTCCCCAGACTGGAACACCCACCTCTTACTCTCTACCCCTCCCCCCCCCAAAAAGGCCTTCCAAGGCTGGTTTTAAGAGAATGCTCCTTCTGAAGCATTTCTATAGTCACTTCAAACCTCAGAAAACCAATGTTTTTGGATTGGTAAAAACTATGGTTATCTAGTAAAGAATCCTGGCCTTTTGACCTAGGAAATCATGAACCTTTGGAAATGACAAAAGGGAATAACCCACCTTCCTAGGAAGAAAGCAAAGAGAACTTTGCAGGGATAAACCCCCTGTGGCAGAACTCCCTCACATTCCACCTGAAATATTTCTCTTGCCCCCAGAACTTACAGAATTCCTCCACGTTACTTAAACTCAGAGCCATTTTTTCCACGAATTTTTCTTTGATAATGTCATTTCCATAGATTTTTTTCCTCCTCCACCAGTCTAAAAGCTCTTAATAGAGAGAAGAAATGTTGTCTCTTATTTTTAATCCTATAATCGTATTTACAATAGCCAGCCCAAATTATTTTTAATCTTCAACAAATACTGGCAGAAGAACATGTAGGTGGCTGGTGGTGGGTGAGTGCATAAATGGATAGGTGATAAACTTCACACAGTGGGCTCCCTTAGAAAGAATTTTCTTTTAAATCCATTATCTGTAACTAATACTAAACTGTGCTCTGTAATTGAAGCCCAAATTGTTTCGGCAGAGCCTCCAAGTTGCATACCAGCATGATGCATATGTTCTCAGGATGACAAACCCCATAGGCGCCTGGGTAATGAATGTGCGAAAACCTACCAGTAAGATGACTGCACGCTCTCTGAATAGAAACATGTAAGAGCCTCACTAATTTTAGCTGGGTTATATAATACACATTTACTTTATGATCTGTCTCAGATATAAATAAAATCCACAATATATGTCCCAAGGAACTAAGCAAAATTTGAATTAAGAATTCTTAGAAAAGAAAAACAAAGTCCCAGCAAACGTGGGAAACCTGAAAATTTAAAAATACGAGCTAGTTTTGGTGACTAATTAAAATCTTAAGGACTTGTACCTTGCCACTATTTCAGAGTGGCATGCCTGAAGGAAAACAGAAATTCAGAACTTTTCTTCTCCTTTGCCAGAGAGAAGATATGGATCCCAAACCTGGGTCTCCAGCTATGTCTGGTGTCCCAGTGAAAGGCTAGAGTGAATGGAATTTCCCTGGGAGAACATCCATCGCTCTGTCAACATTTCTACCCCAGGCTGGTGGTCAACAGACCCTTGTTTTCAGCCAGAGGCCGTGGTCAGAAAAAAGCTAATAAAGGAGCTCCCTAGAAGATGTTCGCAAAATAGGAGCCGTCACGTGGGATCGATCTGAGACCGTGGAGCCCTCCTAACAAATCTCAAATTACACCCTTTCCTGTATCTATTTTTAAGAATAGAAGTGGAAATCTCTTCACTGGAAAATTATTTTGCATCAAAAGCAGTCCTTTATTCACCGTTCCATGACTCAAAATTCCCACAGGTAAAATAAAGCTGGTGATTCCCAAATCTCATTTATTTATGAAATCAACAAACATTCATCGAGTGCCCAGTAAGTGCCAGACACTGTTCAAGTTGTTAAAGATTGCTTGTGATCCCGTCCCACAGAGATTATCATCAAGTATGGAAAAGAGAAAGTCTAACACGTATGTACAAATGAGGAAGATGAGTATAATAATACAAATTATAGAATGCTATGGGAGCAGAGAGAGGCATCTGATTTAGGTCACAGGATATAAAGTAAGAGCACCTGGAAGAGGGCCCTTTGAACTCAGATTTGACTTAAAGGAGGAAGAAGCTTGATGGGATTGGGTGGGAGAAAGACAGAATTTTCTGAGCAGAGAAACAGCACATGCCACAGCTGAAAGAGACAGCCAGGCTTTACGATGTTAACAAGGAGTTAAATGAAGTTCTATAGTTGAAGCCTGGGTGGGGAGGGTGGGGAAGTAAGAGAAATACAGGTCAGGGGATTCTCACAAATGAGGAGATGAACATGAACTTTGTCCTAGGGGTAAATAAAAATAGCTGTGTGGATTTCAAACCCATCATTTTAAACCACCTGAATGTTTATGGCTGGTAAACTTCAACCTGATTTTGTAAGACTTGGCACGACTTCTTGTGTGCTGTACCACATTCTAAGCACGTAACATGAGGTGTGAAAAAAAGCGGATCAGTGTCTGCACTTGACCTTTCCAAGGAAGTATGGGTAGCACTGTTTGAAGCAGCAAAGCATCGTGAAAGAAGAAGGTACGCCACAAGTCAATTAGTGGGTAGCAGCAGTAACAACAAAAAGTAGCTGAGAGAGGAGAGGAAGAGCTGGTCGCCCCCGGCACTGTCAGGGAACAACAAGACAAGCAGAGGGGTCCCATGAGATCGCTTGCACGTCCTCATGAGAATTGCCCTAGATTTCATTTCTAGACTTGCTCTCTCAGAACACTACTGAAGCCATTAAACAAGGTAATCTAATCATATGACTTATCCTGCTCCCCCATACAGTCAGGTCGGTGTACAGCAACAGTCCTGGGCTCGGGATACTCTTCCATAACACAGTCCCAGAATTAAGGAGCTGGAGGGTCCTTCTGTACCTACCACTAGTTAGTTGGCCAGGTAACAGCAGATTTATTCTCCATTCTATGTTGCTAAACTAACTCTATTCAAGTACATGATTTGCTACCTGAATATTGCTGTGTGCATTTGCCAGTGAGGACAGGGTGCTCAGGCAGGTCCCCTTTTCCTTTTCTAACCTAGTCTCCGTCAACGCTGCTGCTCCCTGTGGAAGCATGAGATCCCTGTCGCCCAAATCGGTAATTCACTGCTCATCTAAGCGAAGCTTAAGCCAAATGAGCTGACAAAGCCAAATAAACCAAATTCGTAACTATATGCTGTTCAGAGGGGGCTTCTTTTAAATTCTGTGAAGACAAGGACAGCACCCAGAACGTTTCAGCTGAATAATTTGATGGAATGAGAAAATGAATGCCAACAGGCTCTGGAAATTCCTGGGGGGGGGGGCATTAAAAGGTAAATCAGTTAAATCCTCTCATTTCATAAAAGAGACAGATTCTCACAACTGCCCAAAAGCAAGAGCCCTAACTTAATATGAAACAAGAGGACGAAACAAGAGGTATACTGATCTTAATTCTTCTTATGAAGGAAGCTGTTATTCATTTAGGAAAAAATCTCTTCAGAGAGAAGGGGGGACCCCAGCATGAGGCTGCCTGAACTTGGGTAAAACCATTCCAAGGCTAGACGAAATGAGGCAAACGTCCAGGAGGGCAGAAGGAAGCAGAGAAAAAGGAGAGGGTGGAAGGCTGCACGTTCTTCGAGGTGATTCTTTCTCATGAGCCTCCCAAATCTTTGACAAAGTTGTTAAAACTCACAAAGGGCTTGAGGAAATATATTTTTATAGAATGTGATAAAAAATTTTGCAGCATGTTTTGCATGGGTGAAGCCAGAGTGATAAGCTTGGGGACAGGGGTGCGGGAGGGGTGCAGAGGGAGGCACGGGGGAGGATGCTAACTCCAGGGCACTAGAGTTGGGTCCAGTTTAGCAAGTCTTTACGGGAAGGGTGTCCGTGAACTAGTGACCCATGAATGCAAATTTATCAACTAAAAAATTTGGCCCACAAACTATATACACAGCACTTATTTTACACTTATAAGATTGTACACTCGAATACTCTGTTGCTTGAGCTATGGGCACACACAAGTTACTTTGGAAGGATAGTGCCACATAAAAAGAACTTTCCTGGCTTATTAAGTAATTCCCAACCTCCCCTTAATTGATCAAAGAATATCCATTGCTAATCTTCACTTTACCCCACAAACAAACTCAAGCTGTGCTGAGATCAGCAATTGGCTACTCTACTCATTCCACATTCAACAATATCCTTGTTTTCCAAATGCTTCCAACCAGGAAAGATCAGCACAGCTTCTACCAGCATCTTTGTCCCTGGCCCTTTCCAGCAGCAAACTAAGCCTGTGCAGCAGAGCACCAAAGTGCACTGCCTCTAGATGACAGATCAGAAAACTCTTACCGAGCGTGTCCAAGCATCGGTAGTTTCACACCGTCACTGAACATGCCAAGGAGCAAGACACTACAGTCAGCGACACAACCCCGGCTCTAAGCTTAGCGGTTCTAAAACCAACCCATCTGATAAACAAGGGCAAAGGAAAAGACGGTAAAGGATAAGGAACGGAAATAGCTCCTGTGGGTTGAATCAACTTACACCCCTCAGCGGGTGTAAGTCCCCTCAGCGCTGAGTCCCCTTTTTCACAGAGACCTTAACACTATAAATTTCCCATGCCCAGTGCTGCCCACGGAAATCCCGAGATGATCAGACTCTCTCCTGCAGTAGTAACTGTAACAGACACCGAACGCCTCCTGTACTAAGGACATACGTGTGGATGCTCCTCTCCAACCGTAGATTAGTCAGTCAAACAGAGTGACCTACATATGTATTGGACCAGAAATCATTTCTAGAACTTGTTTATTTGCTCTGTTCCAAGTCCCAGAAATAAAAATTAAGTTTCCCATAGGGATCATCTGCTCGGCAAGGATCTTTAATCCACCCTCAGTGAGAGAGGCTGGGATCGGGTGGGGAGAGAGTAGACTCACCAATTGATTGCTGTACCAGTATAGCGATGATGCCTTCAGTACCACCCAGAACTTTTTCCATTTGTTGCCTAGGAAAGTTCCTTTTTCCTTTTTCTTATACAGCCACCCTTGGCAGTCGGCGTGCCCCAGGTCTTTACACGAAATCCTCCTCCGACTCATCGTGAAAACACCTGCAACAATGGCATGAAAAGGTGGTCACATATCACCCTGACGTATGTGACAGAGTGAAAGGTAACTTCATTTTTTTTACCACCTGGGAGTTGCACTTTATACCAAGATTTATGTAGAGCAAATGCAAAAAAAAAGGGCTAGTTTATCTATTTTATTTGTAAACATTTATTTGGTGTTTAGAAGGTACAAGACATAACCAAAGAAACAGTGAGACTAACATGCAAGTCTAAGAATATGCAACGAGAATAAGTTGAAAAATTAAAATCCTCAGGCTGTCAGGCACTTCATCGCTCTAGCAAAGCTCCCGTCAGCAATGAGAGCAGTACTTATGCAAGAGACGGAGAAGCATTAATGCCCACCTGGAAACGCAGCCCCCGTCCCACTCAGTGGCCACCTCTCTAAGCTCCTCTGACATACCACAAGGGATTAATCCAAATGAATAGCATGCCATCATTTCTTAAAATCAATCAAAATTAATAACCCAAAATTCATCTGCCATCCACCTCCTGACATTAGCAGTAAGACAGACAAAAAGCTGATCCCAAAGAAGGCATCCAAGAGAAAAACCGCACTCACACACAAAAGGGGATAAACAAACAAAAGAGATCTAATTACCTTGAGTTTTCTTTCTCGGCTTCTGCCGCAAGGGAACCTGCTGAAAATGCAGGAAGGAAAGAAAAGAGGAAATTTCTGATTGTGTTGTAACATTTGTAAAGAGAGCGGGAGGGAGGAGGTGGCAGTGTTTATGAGCAGGATGAAGCTAAAAAAAACTCTCCAAGCAGAGCTGAGGGGAGCCATAGCTGAGGCACAAAATGTGCTAATTAGAATCAATAGACACTGAGCTGAAACTGGAAAAAAAAAGGTAACAGCATTTATCACTGACGTTTCCTGTTTCCACCCACAGGCAGCCTTCTCACTACCACTTTAGTTAGGACGCTGTTCACTGAAGTACTTTAGAAAAAATAAAATATTTCCTTTATCTTCTGGGGAGAGAAGAAACACATACACATTTAATATATTACATGTTACATTATAAATATATTATATGTGTATATATACTCTGCTTTTTTTCTTGCAGTGTCTAAATGATGATTATTTAAACAAACCTGGAAGGTAATCATTGCAATCTCACAATATTTCAGGTTCATGTCCGACTGGTAAGTTCATGGTCCTGTTACCACATAGGGTTACACTTAAACCACATGAGTTAAATATCCCAGAAAAAGAAATTCCAGTCTCTTTGGGGGAGATCTCAGTAGCCATCAAGACTCCTTATCAAGAAACTGTTATCTAAATTTGAATTGCTTATTCTATCTTAAGAATATTATTCTATCTTAAGAATAAAATGTGACTATTTCTCACATTTTATAAAAGATAAATTGAACTTTTATTTTATGAAGCTCTTCAAATATTCAAATCAGACATAAGACAGAATATTCGAAATACATATAAATGAAAATACACATTTGCATTTGCATTTTAAAAATTCATGTAAAGTCCGACTATCAGCAGAAAGCAAACAACACAAATGTCTTCAAATGGCCCTCTTTGTACGTGTGTGGGTGGGTGTGTAGGTGTGTAGAACAAGGGACATTTTTAGGTTAAAGAAGTTTCCATTTTTCCTCCACAACATCTAAGCTGAATTTCCTCAGGTTTAAATGACAGATTTTTATGCTAACAAGTAGGGAATTTGAAAAAACTCTGCACAGTTGAAGAACAGTTCCAAAAGTTGGTAGGCACAACATGTTATATTATTCCAGACGCACCTGGCTACTGCCCTACGCATCTAATTATTGATCCAACAGCTATTGTATATGGTTCTCATAACAAGACTGTGTGTGAAAATATTCTAAAAACTAAAAAAAACATTAGTTGATATAATCACACATAGTATAACATGTTATTATAGATATAAACATACACTTTATACCCAATAAACAGAAATTCCGAAATAATTTCTTTCAGCAACAGTAACGAAGGTAAAGTGCCTAAGTTATATTTCCTGAGAAATCCCAAGCTGACATTTATTTACAAATGTTAAAATAAAATTGTATCCCCCAAAAAACTAATCATCCTTGTGAATGAAGGACATAGCACAGGCAGTAACTGTCCTATATTTCACGCAGGAACAGACATGTTACAGTCGTGGCCCATGACTAACATCAGGCATGCGACCACAGCAAGGCCCTGCGCTCAGCTCTGCTGCCCAAACATCTCCCACACTGACCTGCATCTTGGTCAAAAATACCCACTATTCTCTCAAACTGTCTCCTGGGCATTTTTTAATATGCAGTTATCTGAGATCAGTAAAACCAATAGTACTTATTAAAATACTTTAGCCCAAACATGTACACTATCTGGATAGCTAAAACTTATCCGAGAGCCAGGACTCAAGGCAGGGAAGGAAGGAAGGAAATTTAGATAGCAGGAATGATTTGAGAAAATCGAGGTCCAGAAAACTCCAGGGAATTTGCAAGACAGACTAAGGCCCAGAGCAATAAGGAGAGAAAGGAGTTACTAGTACTGAGGCATTCCTCAGGGGTCTGGCTCCAGACTGACAAGGTGAAATCACAAGTAGAGCTGAAGTTCATGGAATAGGGGCAGCTTTGAAAAGGATGAGAGAGAGAGAGAGTCAAGAGAGGGCCACTGGATTTGTGAATGACACCCATGACTCTCCTTCACCCATCCCTCATCAACCCCTCAGGGCTGGTTTTACAGAAAGCCCCAAATCAAATTGGAGTCTGTCGCAATCTTGCCCCACACCAGCCCTTGGTCTATGCTAGATTCCTGTGCCTACGCTGGCTAAGAAGTAGAAGTTCAAAGCAGAAGGACAGTACCTCAAACAGGGTGATCATCCAACGTCAAGAAAAGATTTTATTCAGACTTGTTAAAAGAGAGGCAGGGAGTTTAGCCATTGAGTCGTCACTCCTCCGATAGCCCTCCTGGCAAATTATTTTGAAATCCGTATAACTGTTCAAACTGTTTCCCCAACTAGAAACAGACTGCATATTATAGAAATAACAAGTTGGAGAGAATTTCAGTTTCGCTTGATATATATGAGTTTGAAACCTACACTGGTTGACATCAGAGAATGAAAACAATCTTGAGAACTTTAGCAGCTTAAGATACCTCTTGCTCCTCACAACAGGAAGTGGAACTGGCAAACTAGTCAGTTTCAAAAAGCTCTTACATGTGGTTTTTTCACTAGGTGAGTGAAAAAAAAAAAGAAAAGAAAAAGCCAAGTACCTAGCTGAGAATTTTGAGACAGTTTTTCAAGAGGGTAATTATAACTCTTCTCATAACAGTAACCCAGAGCCTAGTAAGATATTTTTTTCATACTATTTGCTTCCCACTGGGATGTTATAGGTAAAGCTGAAAACTAATATAAATTATGAATTTGCCCCACTTGGTTCTAAAAGTGGAGGGAAATTTTTCTTTTAATATATATATATATTTTTTTTCTTTTGATTGTGAAGAGAAAATTTTTAGATAATTAAAATAATCATTTGGTCACGAATCACTCAAAAATACACACAAACATACAAAGAAACCAGTACAAAATATACAAAGGGACCTCCTTTGATATTGAGTGGCCACACCAACACCCAGGTTAAAGAGTAATTACTACACTGACTTCTAATCTGTATTGCAATCATTAACTCTTGCAAGTACAGTTTACCCTCAGGCTGCGTTAAAATTCACAGTAAGATAGTTTGTCATGACATCAAACTTCATAATGATCCTGGTCTTTGGGAATATTATAGAGTGATATGCCGCTAAGTGGACCCTGATTTGTAGCATTTACCTAATTTCCATGGTGTAAAGCCTCACATTGTTGTCAGTTTCAAGCTACCGATACATTAGCCAAGCCACGAAACTGCCTAAATATTTTAGATCCAGGCCAACACCAGTTGGTACAACCGTTAGGGATGCTTCTCCACAAACACCTTTCCCCAACAAACATCTTTATTCCTTTCTAGGAAATTAAACTCAATTTTTAAAGGACATTTTAAAGTGTTTAATGATTAAAATTTCACCTGTGAAAACACATGAAAAGCTTGCTTAATTTTTTAGAAGACTGCCTACCTTAAAATTACTTAATAAAGTAATTTTTAAAAAATCTCTAGTAATGAAAAATGGAGATAGATAATAGACATTCTAATAATAATAGACAGTAATAGAAAACAATGACAGCTAAGAAATATGTATAAAGCTTATACTCATAAAGTGTCTGCATGTGCCAGGCACTGTTCTGAGTGTTTTTCACACATTCTGGGACTGAATTTTCACATTGGTGGCTTAGGTGCTATTTGCCTTTCCATTTTACGGAGGAGGAAAGTGAAGCCAATGGAGTTTCAGTATTTAGCCCAAAGTCACAGTCAATGGCAAAATGCAAATAGTTCTTTTGAGAATACAAGTCATAAAGTAGTGGCCTGTTAAGGTATTTGCTTTCATCGTTGACACTACAGAAAGGAGTAGGAGAGGGAAGCAAGGTCTAGAGTTCAAGGCGAAGCTGACTGCAACGGCACTTTCTCTTTCTATAGAAGAGAAATAGAAGAAATAAAAGGAGGACTTGCAAGAAGGGGAATAGGAAAGAGAAAAGAGAGAAGGAGCTGGAGGAGAGGAGCAGAAGAAGGGAGCAGGCATAGGGAGAGGAAGGTGAGGATGATGAGGAGGAAGTTAGAATGTAGATAGTGAGGGAGAGTCAAGTACCAGGCAAAATCTTGGAATTTCTAGCTTAACCAATTGAGTAAACAACAGCCTTACGGAGAGCCCAGTTTTACATATATATAAAATTCAATTCAGTTTTATATATATAAAGTTCATATAAAATATATAATTCGTTCAGTAGTAAGCTGAATATATATATATTCAGTAGCCAGCATATTGAGCTTGACATATATATGAGGCACACAAGGAGAAATATTATTTATAGTACTTAAGGGTCTAGGCATTTGGAGAAAATTTGGAATAAAGGCATAAAATTAGGAATCATCAGCGTATGGAGAGAAGCCTTGAGTTTGGATAAGATCACCCAGATGTATAGAATGACAAAGGACTGAAGTCAGAATCCAAAGGAAGATCAATGTGTTGCACAGAAGCAGTAGAAGGCGAAACTACCAAGGAGACTGAGCAGAACAGCCAGTGTAAAAACAAAGAAAACCCAGAAAGGGCTTGTGTCATGGAACTGAGGGAGAGACTCAAGAGAAAAGTGGGTCCAAACCACCAAATGTTGTCAGGATAAAAAAAGCAAGGAAAAGTTCATTAGAGATCTTGGCAGAAATAGCGCGCGTCATGGTCAAGTTGGGCTAGGAGACCAGTTTCACTGGGTGGGGAATGAATAGGAATTCAAGAAATAACCAGAGCACGGAAGACTCTTCTGTCAATAATCTGAATGTTCAGGCTTTTAAAAACTGATTTCACGTACAATACAGTTATCTTTGGGTTTTTTATTCTGCATTATGTCTTTCTTAGCATTTGGTAAAAGGCTTGGAATTTAAAATTGAAGAACTGTGAGTGGATGGGCTTCCTCTCTCTTTTTTCCTCTCTCTCTACACCCCACCTCCTCCCTTCTCCCCTCCCTCCATCCCTTTCCCTGGCTTCCTCTTGATCAGTTTGGCAGATTGGAGGTTGTTTCCACTTAGTGTATTATCAGTCCTACAATCATGGCCCAAAATTATCACCTGGCACACCCAGTCCCTGATCTCGCTGGTGACTAGGTTCAGTTCCTGATTTTGAGGCTGTGTCTCTATCTCCTCTCTCCATGGGCCCTCAGGTGGCTAATTGTGTTACCCTAGGACATGGTTTGATAACTGTTTTCCTCTTTAGCTCTTCCGCAGGTGGGGAGCTCCCGTGTACCACCACCGTAGTGGCTCTCCTCACACTAGTGGAGCATTTTTTTTACCCCCTTACCTGGGGCCAGGAGGTAAGCTACTTCCTGCCTCCAGTCGAGGGCTCACCAGGCCCATAGTTTCGGTCACACTTGATTCATTTCTCATTCACAGGAAGGATGGCCCTATTGTTGAGCCCAATTGTGCTTTTTTGGTGGTCTCTTTCCTTTTGTCTATCATTGCTCTGTTCACAACAGAGCAGAGTGTGAAAGTGTGAATTCCCAGGACCATTACTGAATGGAAGCCAGACATTTCATTACAAGCTTCCATCTTAAAATCACAATCCCTGCCCAGAGTAGCCTCCATATGCCAGCAAGACATGTGTTCATTTCCTCTCCTGGCACCTTCAACTTTCTCCTATTCTGCAGAAATGTCAGGCACTTTAACAACTTCATACTCTGAAGACTTTATTCCCTTCGCCTAGTTCCCCTATTTTGCATCTGGTTTACGCTTACTCATCCTTTTAGACCCAGTCAAATCTACCTCCACCATGAAGCCTTCTTGGCCTCTAGAAGGCAGTCAGCTCTTAATAATAATCTGATATCCATTCAGTGTTATTTATTTATAGCCACTGTAATAATTGATTTATATGATCTCCCAAAGATTTTCACAATAGGCACTATTTTTATCTTCCTTTTCACAAATGAGGAACTTCATCTTGGTGCGGTTAAGTAACTTCCCCTCAGATCAGACAAAACTAGTAGCAGAGCCAAGACTGGGACTCCGGCCAGTTGGACTCCTAGGCCGGTTGTTTAACTCTGTTACTCTGCTTCTCCTAATGTCTGTATTCCTACGAATGCTTTGCTGAGGTCTCTGAAGTGGACATTATAATTTGTTTATATCTGTGGGGAACATTCATGGTAGTAACATTATCCACCCAAGGGTCCAACCCAGAACCTGTGAATGATCTCAGATAGGCCCCTTCACCTATCTCAGACATTTACTCAATCTTGTTGTTTCTTAATGTTTATCGAGACTCTTTTATCAGTTCTGTAGTTTAATAACGATAACCATTTACATTGAATGACTGACCAAGACTTCAAGATAGAGTTGATGGTCTTGAATATGTCATTACTCCAAAATCTAACACCTAGCCCAATGTGCCTGGCACATGGCTCACTCAGTGAATGTTTCCCAAAAGACGAACTGTGTCCTACGTCAATTTTTACTTTCTATGATCCCTTACTAGTAGCGCCTGGCATGAGTGCAGATTTAACAAATATCTGAAAAGCCATGTACTGCTTGATTATTCAGAGCTGAGATATGCCTTCACTAGTAGAGAACATCAGCAGAGTTAAGCCACATAAAAGTTAGTCCAACACCTTTTTTATCTCCAAAGTGGCCCATATGCAGAGAAAAGGACCTAGGATTGACCGTCACTGAATTTGAACCCACCTGGGGAATCAAACCACGGTATTTCCTTAAAGGTAAGATGAACTTGCGCTGAGCAAATCTCTCCTTCTATCGAAAATATTATTTCCTCAAAAACCACAGTAGTTTTCTCCAGCACCCTGTTTTAACCATATCCTCCACTAACGAAGAATCTGGAACCCCAAAATAGGAATGCGTGGGGTGGAGAGGGGGCACTGGGAGGAGGGACAGAAGTCTCCCAGTGGGGGCTAGCAAGCCCCTACCTAGTAATGTGCTCCCCAGACAGCTGTCACACACTTCTCTTGAAGTCCTACCTGACAGTCAGCATGTTCAACAGCCTGGACCTGAGTTTGAGCTGTGTGGCAGGCTTACGCAAGGCAACATTGGCTCAGCCATTTCACCATAGACGTCTGTTGATGTAGCCTTTAAAAAAAAAGAAGCTGCCAATAATTTAACTGTTTTTGGTTGATCAGAAACCTGACAATATATATTCCTCACCTCATCACTGACTATCACCACATCCCTAAGACGCACACCACGGGTGTGGACGTGCGGTGAGGACATAGCAGCTTCCCCCTGAGGCTGAAATCAGGTGTGGGCCATTCACAGCACACATGTCACATAAAGAACAGGCAATATATGTTCTGTGAGTAGTGAAGGCAGAACTTTCTTGTGAAGCAAACACAACAAGTACTGTATTTTTGGACCATAAGATGCACCTAGGTTTTAGAGGAGGAAAATAAGAAAAAAATTTTTGAAGCAAAAAATGTGGTAAAATATTTAACAACATAAATAACATAATATTTCACCAACGTAAATGTAAAGCTACATTCAGACTATAAGATGCACCCCCATTTTCCTCCCAAATTTGGGGGGGTGTGTCTTATAGTCCAAAACTACGGTGCCAGTTTGCTGTTAGACTGATCATCCTAGAGAAGACAGTCCAGGTGCCAGCAGATAACCCAGCCACAGGGCTGGGAGAGGTCCACTCGCGGTCAGAGAGCTGGCCCTCCTCAGCATGAAAACTGAGCCACGGAACCGTAACTGATGTGCAGAGACTTTTGTTTCAGGAAAAAGTTTTCATTTGACACTTTACTCTCAGGTGGGATTTAGTGAAGGGATTTTATTGAAAAGAATTCTTGAGCAAACACTGTCATAAAGTTTTGATCTGAGATAATTCTGACATTTCTTCCCCATGAGTGCCGTCCATGAAAGGAAGATGTCTCAGAAGCTTTAGGTAAAAGAATTATGTACAACGGTAAAAGAAATAATGTGTCACATCCCTTCTGAGCCTTGTCATCTTTAAACTAAGGCTGTTTTCTTTTCTAAGTTAAAACGTTGCTGCTAAAATCTGAGGCCATGAACTTTCTTAATCGACCTTTCATATATGCTAGTTGCTATTTATTTTTCTCTATTTGTTTGTTTATATATTCATTTATGTGAGAAACTAATCACAAAAGAAAACTAAGCAATACTAATTTGGTTTATAATACTTTGTTATCACCTCAGTGGTACAGAAAGCCTTGTACATATCAAGGACTGTACACATGGGTTCTTAGAGATGTGTAGGGGTTGCACCAAATCTAATCATGTTGAAGATTTCCCAGCAAGTTATGACCAGTTTCCATAGGTGATTACATAAATTCTGTTTCTTCAGGCCACAACTTGGTAAATTATGCTTTTTGTTTATTCAACCACCAGTTATTGCAAAATTAGTGTCAAGGATTAGAGATTCAACATTAAGCAAGCTCCCACACAGCTTCCAGTCAAACACAGACACAGAATTTAACAAGGATAATAAGTTCCGCACATAAGTGCGGTAATGCAGCTCTTTATAGAATTTACCCAAAACTGGGGAGCCCCGAAAGGCATCCCATGAGTCAGTAAGAAACCAAGGCCTGAAAGATAAAGGCCCGAGCATAAAAGGATCCAGTACAGGAAGCAGGTACAATCCAGTAGACATCCAACCAGAGAGTGTGGGGGATGGCCACGTTCAGAGTAGCAAAGTCACGTGTTTGAAAGGATCAAGTTCAACTGAAGGCTTATGGGAACCAACTGAACAAATGACTGCAGGTGAGTGGCATGTGTGTGTTCAGATTTGCATTTAGGAAAATTCACTGTGACTGCTGTGTGACAGGTGGATTGCAATGGAGCAGGTGCAGAGGCAAGGTGCCTAGTGGGCAGAGGGAAGGTCAAGTGTTGTATCCACGAAGATGGAGAAATATACAGGAGGTAAAACCAACAGAACTTGGTGAGTTATTACCTTTGATTCTATGTGAAGTTTTAGCTATGAAAATTCTGCTGCTTCCCTTCAGAGGAGAGAAGAGAGTACTAACGAACAGCCAACATCTCACCTGACAAAAAATAACAATGCTGTTCTACCACACCCATAATGACATTTCAAATGCTTAGCATCTAGTTTCTTGAGCAGTTTTCTTAGCACCATTTACCGTGCTGACCTCAATGATCAGGTCGGAATCAACGGAAGTGCCTTAAAAGTATTGCCCTTCCCCCACAGGTGGTAACTCCTCATCTTTGTACCTCAACGCCAAGCAATGCTCAGCACATATAGCTCCATAAACGTAAGTTTAGTGGAAATGAAATGCAATTGAGGATATGGTTAGGTCTAGTGTGTCAAGCCTACCAAAACTAACTGGCGTAAAAAAATATGTGTCTTGTGCTACACTTTATTTAGGGAACAAATACCACCAGCAAATGGAACTAATTTTCTGAATGGGAAGATAAAGTAGGGTAACCACTGAAATGCAGCTGTAAGAAGTGCTTAAGAGAGACATTAAGCCATCCTGCCCGGACGCATCAGCTACGAGACAAAAAGGACAGGTAAATATGCACACAGGGAGAGCTGAGCTGATTGAATCTGGGAGTGCAAGTTGGCTCATGAAATGGGAATGATCCCTAAATGGGTAGAGTTCTCGCCAATAATGGCAGAATCTCCTTGTGCCCAGGTCCCAGGGGGGTGGGTTACATACCGCAGTGGCAGCAGCTCCCGATTGGGAATTATGTGGATGATGTGTTAGTCCTTGGGTAAAATCACACCTGCCCTCTGTGTTCCAACACCCAGCATTATGTTTTTTGTTGAAAGTGTGGATATTTTAACTTAAGTCACAATTAAATCTCCTGTGCCTACCTCCTACCGAGGCTGATACATGATAGAGTCAGGAGAGGTCATCAGTGAACATTCAAAGAGTTTCAGTGGATGCATGAATTTATTAATTTGAAGTGCCTAGGTGTCCTCTTATTTTCTTTATCCCAATTTCTTCTTAAACATTCTTTCAGTGGAAAGGGAGAAGCAAGATAAGCACAAAACACTGCATTTCCTTTCTCAAGGATCCAGCAGTCCTAATTCTTCCTTTTCTTTTTTTTTTCCATATAACACACATGCTTGTAATTTTATGCATTTTTTCTTTTTAAACATTTTTATAAACTTTGAATACTCTGAACTTTAGTCTTCCTGACTCTATTTTTACAGATCTGTCTTATCTATTTGCTCTTGCCCTTGACCATGGGAGCCTCCTTTAACATTCCGTACATATGTTTTTATATCTAATTTTAGCACAACTCCCGTTGCAGCCGCATCCATTCTCTTTGTTGTTCTTCTCTGTCTTCATTGTGATCGCTCATATTTCTATTACCAAACAACACCCACCTACTTGTTTCCAACGGGTCACACTTCCCCTTCTGAAAGTTTTAGATGGTACATTTCCTAGGGTACATAAATGACTATAATTCATGTTTTCATTTTTAGTTTTTGGCAGTCCTGTCTCTGAAAGTTTCCACCATTTTTCAATCACTAGCAAGCTATTCCTCCTTATTTAAAATTAGCTTCAGAGGTCAAGTGTCCTCATTGCCTTCTCTATTTCTGGGATGTGAAATTGTTAAAGGAGGCAGAAACTTATCTTCTGTCCTGCTTTTTAGTAAGGTGTCCCTTCCAGGAGCTGTCCACTTCAATTTCCCCATCACTATGACCATAACCTTCCTTGACATCCATTTTCTAATCTGCAGCAGGAAATCATTTCCTGTGTTGTCTATTTGGCAGGAAGTCTATATTATGTTCTCTCAACACCCTGCTTCTGATTCTGCTTTTGGCTCTACTCCAAAAACTTAAACCTATGTTATCCATCAGGAGGTCATTAGATTTGCCAGAAGTGGCACACATCCGATCCCACACTATCCCAAATTCCCTTTCGTTAGAAAAGTCATGTAGCATAGGTTAACTTCTCAATTTTCCCTGCCCACGTTTTCTCATCTATTAGAAATAATGTACTTGCTCAGTTGACTTACCTAATTTACGGATATGTATGGCTATAGAATTATTTTAAAAGAAACCTACAAGTTTAGTGTCATAATTAAGAGAATTTGTCCCCATAGAGGTTACATGAGAGGTTGCCCTAGTAGGATAGTTAACTCAAAACAGAAAGAATTCATCTACAGTTCATCAAAATTACGATTATGTGTCTTGATTTTTCAAAGAAAATAGCTAAGAGTCTTAAACAACTGTTTGGTGATCGTAAGAAAAGCTTGAAACCTAACAAAGGATCATTTCATTCCATTGTGGCTAATGAAGTGGAGGACAATAAATCCCTAGCCAAACTTCAAATCGACTTGTCTGGTTTTCTACACATTCATCAAACTAATGATTAGCATCTAAAGTCTAGGGTGTTCCAAAGGGTACTTACAAGAACATTGCCATCGGAAGCCATGTATGATACCAAACTGGTAGAAACAAAAGCTAGAAGAGAAAAAAGATTTCAGGTAAATACAGTGTTAAAGTCTTCATAAAAGCATGTGCCTCTTGACCTGGGGATACAGGTGAAAGGCATTTCTATTTCAATTGATGGCCTTTTAACACAGAATTCGATAAGCCAGCTGTTTAAAAGCAAGTTTATAAAATAAGCCAGAATTTCATCCATACATTTGTCAGTGTTCTTTCAAGTCTACAAAACATGAATATTGTGTGTGTACTTAACTATTATATTACATAAAAACATATATCTTTGAAAAGCAAAAATATTTTTCTTTTCATGATGTGCAACCCCGTGTAAGATGTGGAACTATTGGGTCCATTACCACTATTTTGATGGTACTAGCTAAGCAATTTCAGAAATGCCGCTCATTTCTCTACCTCTGAAGTCCCAACTTTAACGTGAAGATGAGCCCCTTTTGATGTACTGCGCTTTGTAGTGGATCACCTGAAAACAAGACACCCTGTGGTTTCAAGGAAAGCAGATGAAAACAAAAAGAGAAAATCTCATATGTTCAGACTTTGACAGGCAAGAAACTTGTTAAACATCCACAAGCCACTGAAACTCACTCAAAGCAGAAACCCTTTCAATTTCTTCCCAGTGACACCACAAACACCGTTCCATAGGCGTGTCAGTGGCTCCCACCTTTTGAAGAATGGATACCCCTTTTTAATGTCAAAGATGCCATATTTATATTACATAACCATGAAGAAAACATTTGTTCGTAAAATGCGGGAGAAAAACATCGTAATTTAAAAAACTGATACATTGTATTACTTAATTTAATTTGTCTATTTAAATAATACACCGAAACCTAAATAAAAAATCAAATCACAAGTTGGTGGAAATGGCTGCATGTGCATTTAGTATATAAAAGTCATAATGTAAAGTGTTCTTCCACATCAATAAGAAAATAATAAACAAACTAATAGGCTAAGTAAAAGAAAATTCCAAAAATAAAAATACATATGACTAATGTTTAAAATTCCCTTATTAAAAAGTGAGACCTGTATAAAGCCACATTATTCCATTTTCAATCTTCAAAGCTGACAACATACAAAAAATTAAGTGACAGATGCCACATTTGCTGCAGGTGTCTTGTAAAGAGTAATTTGTCATTGAAATGTCAAATGGTTGCAGCCTGGCTGGGGAGCGTTTTGTCAGGATGATGATGACAATCACAATGGCCACTAACATTTGCTGTCCTTTACTATGTGCCATCAACTATGCTAATCACGACCACATCAAACATGCAAAGAGCTGTACATTACACCCTTAAGGGAAAAAAAAAAAAAAAGCAGAAAACATGAGCAGTGCAACACCATTGATTTTTTTAATAAAAAAAATACAGCTTTATCTACATCTTGATTCATACGTCAGTGCATTGGAAGAAAAAGTCTGAAGATATTTACAGCAAAATGTGAAAGTTGGAATAAAAAGTAATTCATTTTTCTTCCCTTATGTATTTATATTTTTAAATAAGTATTCATTTATAAAATAAAATTAGATAAAATGCTATAAGTATTTTTGACTCTTTATAGCAACGTATTTTTAGCATACAATGAATGAGTGAAAACAGTAAAATGAATCTTTTACTGTAAATGAAGTAAAAGTTAGAGTGAATTCAGCAGCGCTTTTAGGTAAGGAAGCTTATAGAACATGTAGAAATTAAGAGCAAGCATTGGATTGGTCTGGATTAGATTTAAATCCCAGCTTGGCAATTTGTTTTGTAATCTTCAGCAAGTAACTGATATTTGGGGGCCTCAGGACTCCCATTTATAAGATGGGAATAATAGTATTTCTTTCTTAGGGTCAGATAAGAAGTGAGAAAATATCTTTAGAATGCTCATAGCAGGGCTTAATGTGTAATAAGTGCTCACTAAACTATCTTATTGTTATTAAACATATTTATTCCTTAGGCAAGCATTTATTAGAGGTCAACTATATACGCACTTTAAATGTGATATAAACTACCACCATGTAACTTTTTCTGACTCTATCCAGATGGCTGATCAGCCTCTCCCCTGTAATAATACAATAGCTCAATGTATTACATTTTTAAAACAGTTATTATGTATCAGTCCATACAATTGTCAGGACAATGTTATGAATAATCTACTATATTAGTCCCATATCTAGATGAGACAATTTAGGCAATTTAGAGAAGGAAGTTAGTAAATTAATATTTCTGAATTCACACCCAGACTCCAGAGCCTGTTCTCCTACCCATCAAAGTACCATCCTGGCTTCCTCCAAATCTCCCCCAGGACACTGCCCATGGCTAACTCCTCAGTGTCTCTGTATTGGACCATGATGCTGTGGACCTGTCTCCCTGGTTATATCACAAGAATGTCAAAGGCAGAAGCCAAGAGCCAGTCTTCATGCCCCAAGCACAGCCCAAGCCCAGGGAAGGCCACAGCTTAGGCAAGATTTGTCGAAATGACTTTCTAAACTGATAGATCAGACCCTCAGACGATTTATTGTTTCAGTGGAACTCTGAATCCCTACACTTAGCCAGCTGATTAATAGTAAAACAAGCACAGAATTTACAGGAAGTAATAAAAGAGAAAAGGGAAAAAATTATCTTTAAGTCTACCCGTAAGCACCGGGATTTGTTGACAATACACTGGTTTGCTCATTGATGATACTAAGCCTTCACTAGATGTTGAAGAATATTTCTCCTGTGTATGTTGTATCCCTTTACCTCCTAGCTACCTCTTAAGTGTGTCCACTCTGTCACTACCATCATCCCAGTCCGATGCCTCGGCGCCTCCCTCTTGGACCACTCCGTGAACATTCTCGCTGGTGTCCCAGCTTCCTTTCTTGCCCACAGTGATGTTTTTTCAATGCGCATGACTATTCTTCTCTGTCTTTAAATCTCTACAATGGCCATTGAGCCTTGAGATAAAGAACAAAAACATAAAAGCTCCTACAAGAACGTCTTTGCCCTATCTGGCCTCTGTCTCCTCTCCAGCCCCATCTTGGGTCATTTCCATGTACTTCTTTCCATTTCCCTAATTTATTGGCTTTTTAAAAAATTCCTTAAACATGTTTCCACCCATCTCAGAGCTCTGTGCACGCTCTTTTTCAACAGCCCTCACCCAAGATAGCTTTACACCAACTAATCTTTCAGCCCTCGAACCAAGTACCATTTAGTCAAAAAAGTGTCTTCTGATCCTATCATCGTCCCCTTTCATACACACTCTTAGCACCTTCTTTTTTATTCATAAGTGTTCTCGTTATTGTGTTAAGTTATTAATTTTGCAATTGATCCTTTAACATCTGACCCCACTAGAGTATAACTTACCTGAGGGCAGGGACTGTGTCTTATCTTGTCTATTTGATTATTGCTGTATCCCCATTTTATACACAGAATAATTCAATAGACACTTGTTAAGTAAATGCACTAAAAACACAAGCAATAAAAGCATTAAACTTTAGATTTAGACTTAGAGCAAACCTATAAATTCAAACTTTGTTTGTTTAGTGGAATATTGCAGTCATGAATAGCACAGTAGAAATCTCCTTCCCAGGATACGGAAATGAAACTGCATAGAAATAAGACACAATCAGCAGTGCAGGGTGGGGAGAAATCATGAGGGGTGGTGCCCCTATGGATGGATGTGCCCTTGGGGAGACTATCTGTGTGTGCAACTTAATAGAACTTCAGTACTTATTTCTTGTAGTTATCATACATGAAATCTAAAATATCACCAAAATAATTGGGGGTAGAAGAATCATCAAAACAATTTAAGCCCAGCTCTTGCTTCTCCTCTTCCATACAAAGCATGTAGCCATTATCCAGAAGAATTAGGAAATGAAAAGGAGGTCACAGAGGTTCATGTAAATGCATTTGTTTATCATTTGGACAGTAAGAAGCAGCTCAATTAACCATGTTATCGGACATGGAATCTATATATTGATAATCTAAATATGTAGCTCTAAGATTTTAATCAAAATATTTATAAAGCATACAATAAAAGCAATTTATGAAAAATAATAATAATGCTAGAAAAAGGGGTTTTGAAAGTAGTGATTTTTCCATATTCCCAACCCTTTCTGAGACTATCAGTTTAAGCCAGCTGCTTGTAAGTGAAAGAGTTATAGGAAGAAATAGTTATTGGATATGTCATGATAAAGAATTTTTGCATAATTCCCAGGAAATAAAAATGTATGAGAGTCTAATGATTCTCAGAGAACTTTTGTAAATTAAAAGGTTTGCAGTTCTTCGCTTTCAACAAAATTAAAGAAGAATCTATTTTACATGTCTGTTAGTCATTAAAAGCACCTGTTCTCATAGATCACCATGTGGTATTTGTCATATACTTGGAAGGAGTTCAAAAGGTGCTTTATTCCCATCTATTTGTTTACATGAAAAAGAGTTTTAGCTACTTACATGCACAATGATCAATAGTAGGAATAAAATTGGTTCTCAACTCCCTCCCATTCTAGCAATAGATAATATACATTCATGGGTATGGGACAAAATTAGAGGAAAAGCCTCGACTGTCTCATTAAATAATTCAATATTGGGAAAAATATATATATACCTCTGTATCAATCATTATAATCAAAATGTGTAACATATTCACATTGTTTGCTAAATTATATACCGATAATAGTTGTAATAACTCACTCCAAATAAAATTTTTTGTGGCTCAAAGAATAATGTCAACCAAAATTTTTAAAATTAATTTAAATATGCATTCTTTTCCTGAATTGTATGATAGAATCATCAATAAACTATTTTCAAGTATAAAAATATTATATAATTTGATACAAATCCATGGAGTAGTGTAATGAAAATCTGAGTTTCAGGGGGACGAAACAGCAATGTAGAATTTTAAACTCCAAAGATTTACTTTTTTAAAAAAGTAATGGGGCATATAAAATCTCTGTGATATTTTTATTGCATAGTTTATAATTAAAGAGAGATATAAACTTATTTACTATCAAGATTTATAATATGCCAGAAATTACATCTTTTGCAATTATTTAAACATATGATAAAAACTCTGAATGACAATTTAATCCTCACCCAAGGATATATTTTATTGATTTTAGAGAGAGGGGAGGGGGAAGAGAGAGAGAAAGATGTGAGAGAGAAACATCCATCGGTTGTCTTCCCCATACGCTCTGACCAGGAATCAAACCCGCAACCTAGGTATGTGCCCTTGACCGGAAATCGAACCCACCGCCTCTTGGTGTACAGGACAACATTCCAACCAACTCAGCCACCCAGCCAGGGCTTTAAATGACAATTTAAAGTATAAAAGTGCTCACAGGGTTTCTGAATTATTTCATGACTACACAACCAAAATTATTGAAAACTGCTGCACACACATCTCTGTCGGACAGATTTCACTCTGCCACTTGTTAAATGTGGAAACATACAAAAACCAATTTCTCTGAACAGCAGATGCCTCATCTGTTAAACAGAAATAATAATCACCAATTCCCAGGATTTTTGTTAAAATTAAAAGAAATATCACATGGGAAATCTAGGGCATAGAGCAAGCTCGGTGAGTGGAAGCAATTACCTTCAATGGAAACAATTACTTAGGAATAGCTTTGTTATAGAAAACCGTTCTTCTTAATGGAATTAGCACACGACTAAAGGGTTTGAGCAAGGGTGATAATAAGTTTCATCAAATAAAATAGCTTTTGCACTTCATAGTTGATTAAACTCCCTAACTATCCTCCCAACAACATTTCTGGTGCCTTATTTCAGAGTTTAAGGGAACAGCTTTCTCAGGTATATTTGAGACAGTCACCTTCTTTGAAGGACATTTTAACAGGCCACAATGGGAGACTTAGCCAAAACAAAGAGGTCATTAATTTCTTTAAAAGTGATATGAAATAAAATGTATCCTGATAAACTCTACAACTGAAAAGTGGAAAGCATAGGTCATTATCAAATGAATTATAAAGTTACTTTCAAATAAAAAGATTGTCCCTGATATATACTGGTTGTTAAGGACTAAGCATTTGTGTCCTCCTGCCTAATTCACATGTTGAAATCAAATCCCCAATGTGACAATATTTGGAGGTAGGACTATGGGGGGGATTAGGTCAGGAGGGTAGAGCCCTCATCAATGGGATTAGTGCCCTTCGAAGAAGAGGTCAGAGAGCCTAGAGGTCAGAGAGCCTGTCTTCCTGTGACAACGTGATGAGAAGACGTGAGCAGTGTGCGGCCCAGAGGAGGGCCCTCACCAGGACTGGCTGGGCTGGCACCGTGACGTCGGACATCCAGCCTCCAGGACGGGGAGCAGTACATTCTGCTACTGAGAAGCCACCCAGTGTATGGTGCTGTGTGATAGCATCCCAACTGACTACGACATTGGTGAAGAACCATTTCCTGTTGGGGGAGGCACACACAAAATGCAAGTTTATTCTTGCAATTCTTTCAGAAGCTGTTTCGTCAGTTAGTAAGTCAGAAATAGGGGTGTTGGTCCTAGAGAACTTGAAGGCGAGAAAACAAACCGAGACTGTCAACATGCAACAAATGCTCTATTGATAAAGAAGGTCTTTGCAAGTATAATTAGTATTTTTTTGAGAACTAAAGAAAATTCACTAACGGGAGTTATAGGCTGAACTGATTTAAAGGTAACTGCCTTGACTAGGCCCTTGTAGACACCTGCATCGTTGGGATGGTGTGGGAAAGGCAGCATGGTGGCTAACGATTTCACGGTTTTTTTACAAGAAGACGATTTGTTGTGATTTAGAGATTATTTTTCCAATTGAAAGAAACTGTGGGCTAGGTTTCTTCTCTCTCTCTCTCTCTCTCTCTTTTTACAGATTCTTAAGTGGAAAGAACAGAATTCTGAACTCAAATTTTTAAAACCCACAGATTAAGTCATAACATGTTCATCCTTTAACATTACAATGCTAGCGTTTGACAGGACATTCTTAGAGCAATAAATGGATTTATAGAAAGAAGGTCCACAAATGCAGGCAACTAATGTGAATTGTTCTTAATCCAAAAAGTAGCGCTCAGGAGGAAACAGAAACCGCTGGTTATTCTTGAGGCAGAGTCTCAATCACCAAAAAGCCTGTAATACGTGTGGCAACGAAGTGCGCACTAAACTAGCAATGAGAATGCCTATAGACAAGTGTGTTCTGCGAAACGACAGGCCATCAGAACAAAGCCATGGGAGGCAGGGGTGAAAACTCATTTTGGCTCATCTAGATCAGCCAAGGACGTGAAATAATCCATTAGTTTTGCCAGTTAGCAGGAGATTTCTCTTGTCAAGGCAGCTCGGGAGAGATGAAAAATGCAAGGTGACCTCCCGGTGATCACACGCACAGTGAGGTGGGGGGTGGGGGTGGGGGTATGGGGTCATTACTTTATCCATGAAATTTATGAAAGGAAAAAAATAGCTTAATCCAAATTATTTCAAAAAATTTTATTTTAAACGTAAGCTCTGTTTTCACTCTGATTCCAGTTGATTTATCACGTGCTTTAAAACATTCTCTTCTTTCTTTTTAATTTATTTGCTCTTTCTTACAGTTAACTTTCCACTCATTTTGCTGCATTGCTTTTCTGCTGTCTTGTTATTTTGAGGATGAACTGACATGTGGCCTTATGAGTCAAAGCTTTTTTAAAAATGTATTGGGTGACATTGATTAATAAGATTACACAGGATTCAGGTGTACAATTCTGTAACACATCATCTGTGTATTGTATATGCAGGTCCTCTTCCATCACCATGTATCCCCCCTTTATTCTCCTCAACCTCCCCCCACCCCCTTCCCTCTTATAATCACCATACTGTAGTCTGTGTCTATCCGTTTGTGGGGTTATTTTAATCTTAATCGTCTCCACCCAGCCCCCCAGCTCCCTCCCCTCTGACAGCTGTCAGTCTGTTCTCTGTGTCTATGACCCTATTTCTATGGTGTTTGTTAGTTTACTTTGTTCATTAGGTGAAATCATATGCTACCTGTCTTTCTTTGACTGGCTTCCTTCACTGAGCATAATGCTCTCCAGGTCCATCCCACAGCTTTTTTTTTTTTTTTTAAACAGAAGGAAAGTAGGATGGTTAAAATTATTTTCAATACCACTAAACACTGTGATACATCATCTGAGGAGATTGGCAGGCTTCTTCCTCACTCTTTTTCATGCATTCCCACATCAGCTGTCAGTCCTGACAGTCAAGGCTTAGGCATAGAAATGTACAAATCTAAGGGGGGAAAAAGAACCCTTCTTTCAACCGATGTCAATCTCTGCTCCAAAAGGACCATATTACCATAGTAACAAGGAGGTGACAAACTGCAAGAGATCTCCAACAATCTACCTCTTTTTCCTGGAAGAACCTGACCAAACACAAATGGCTGTTGTTTGGCCATGCGCCTCAGGGAGGCGCAAAGCTCCCTTGTCTCTCTGGACTGGAGGGGTCTCCTGCCCTTCTGCTGGCATTCAGAAGCCAAAACTTCAAAGGATTTGGTCTGTACCCACAGCATGTCCTTCGTCTTGGGCAAGCAGGGCCCCGATGATATGCTCTGAGGTCACAGCAGGGTGCCACCATGTGCGCCCTGTGCCCATTACTCCCAACTGATGCACTTCTTCACCAGAGCATGGAGTCGACCCGATGCCTGAAGAGCACCGAGCCTCATCTCCATGGGATTGGTCTGTTCTCATCACTGTTTTACCTCCATGATGCCTGTCCCCTGATTGCTCCCACCAGTCCTGCAGAATCAGGCTGACACTCTGACTTTTGGGTATTTGAATTATTTACGTAAGAAGGGGCCCCACAAAACATGCTTGTGCATACTCTAACCACACAGAGACACATGCACACCCCCTAGCAGCAGCCTTTGTGCACCAGTGCGGATAAAACCTGCCTCTTCTCCTAGGCCAGTGATGGAGATCCAAGGAACATCCAGGAAGGAGCCAGTCACTCTAAGGTCCAAACTAGCTTCATGCTTAGGTCCCATTTAAGGGTTTTGTAGTCGGAACCCCAGGAGCCCCCTCTGATTAGTACTAACCCCAAGGAGCCACATCATGTAGGGGAAGGACCCCCAGGCCAATGATGAGGTCACAGGAAGTGTTGGTAGCCCCAAGGCAAAATATCAATGGTTAGATCTACTACAGGCCATGCCATGAGCATCCCCTGGCTCCCTACAATGGCAGCCCTTACGTAACCACACCAGGTTCCGAGGTTCTCTTCCTCCAGCCTGTGGGGTGAGGGCAGATGCCGTGTGCTAAACTGGGCCAGACAAGCATGCCAAATTCGGACAACCCTTACCTTTTGTAATTTGCAACTCCAAATTTGTCCACCTGAATAACAATAATATTTTCCCTCCATGGAAGATGGTATATTTTTCTGCTTTGCGAGATCTGGGCTGTTGTGCACACGGCTCTGAGACAGCCGATCAATACAACACAGCTTTGTTAAGCAACCTTCCACCGCACACTCTCTGCATCGAAGTGAAGAGGTGCACCCCTTGTGGAAGCAGCCCCTGCCTCAGGACCACTGCTGGCTGGGAGGAGGCCAGGAGAAGGAAACTAGTGTAAAGGCAGACTGCTGTTGGTACCTGCTGCTCTGGAGCTGGCGCTAAAATTCCTCTTTTGCCTGGTTAGCTCTTTCATGGGCAAATATCACCTTAATGGGCTTTCGATTTTGCGAAGGTACTGAGTGCCCGAGTCTTATTCAGACAGGGGAGGGAGAGACCGTAAGGAACTAAACTGTTGTGCCCGAGGCTGCCTTTATCCAGGAGAGGCTGGCTTCTCCGGGAGGCTCTTATAATGATATTTGGCAGAATTATGGCAAACTGTTTTCCATCTTCCCATCAACTCTGGAAAGTAATGTTACTTGTGCTTTTACAAATGAGGAAGCTAACACAGAGTGGGTGGAGTAACTACTTTACAGAGCTAGGAAGTTTTAAGGTCAGGATGTTATAAGGTCTCTTACAATAACCTTTGCCTTCTCAACCTTTCTTTAGCAACGTGTTTAATTTTTCTGCAAATAGTAAATTCCATTACATGAGTCCAATAATTCTGTAGATATTTCAGGCCAGGCATACAATGGACACCTAATAAATATCTATTAACTTATATATGATCCTGCCTCTACTTTAAGACAACTTAGGGCGGATAAACTATTTACCAAATTTGGAAAATTCAGAAGGGCCTTATGTGACTCACAATAATTGATACCTTGTGCCCGAAGGGCTACATGTGAGGACCACAGATTAGCAGCCAGTGGGTATTTGGAAGGGTCTGATCAGCAAGGCGTATAGCTCCTGGAAAAAGACATTGGAGAGCCAAGGGCAATTTGTTTTGGAATTAAGTGTGATTGCCAAGGCTCCATTCAGAAATAATACGGGGCTGACTTCCTGCTCAGAATCCTAAACTGGCAGGCTATCGACTCGAAGGCTTCTAGCCTGCCAACAACCCTGGTGCAAATACCTGAACTGGGCACCTGCTGACAATTCTGGTTTAATGACTCCAAAATTTCTAAACCAAGAGTGAGAGATGTAGCCAAGACACATCTGCTTATTCTTTAGGAGGCCCTATTAAATTAAAGCCATTCTTAAATATGCCAAAATTAAGACCTTTGTTGACACAATCCACGGAAACTATTGCCTTCAGGAATAGATTAGCTCTCTCTGGAACCATAACATGTAAGGAGAGACACCTAGTGGACAAGATGTAAGTACACTGGTTAGCTTGAGAGCCAAGACAAAAAAACATCATTCTGACTCCCTAATTTAACATTTTTTTTTATTTCAATAGAGTTTTTAAACAAGTAGAATTATAAACCCAGAAATATAAGTTTTACAAAAGAATGTTTTGTGTTTTTTTCTAAAGGAAGTGTTTTTCTCTTGCATTTGTTTCTTCATTAGACTATCTTACTGCATAAAGTTCTGAGAATGCAAACACTGGAGTAGATTGTGAAGGGCCCGTCACTTCAGTTCACCTGTCCCTGAACACGTGTGCTTATTCTTTGTTTCCATCCCTAGACTTTACGTGTGAGATTTTCCATCTGCCTTTGGGTCGTTTTATTCTTGCTTTTAATTAAGTGAAGCCAATGACATTTTTTTTTTTTTCCAGCCAGCTTCCTGTGGTCTGCCCAGCTTCCTGTGGCCAACCTACTCTCTTCATCTCTTAATCACTTTTCACTAACATCTCACCTACACACGACACTGTTTTACACTCCCCTCCTCACATGCAGCTCGATGTGCCCCTGCCACCTTCCCGCTGTCCCAGATAGCTTCGTCTAACCTCAAAAGTCTGTCATCAAAAAAACAAATCACCTTTTTTTTCTTTACTCCATATTACTGAAATTTGGTTATGTTAAAATTTGATCTTAGAAATTTTTTTTTAAATAAGTAGACAGTTTTCATTGTAATTTATATGAGTGCCTGGACTCAAAGAAATTTAGATCAAACTCATAGAAAGAGGAACACTTGCTCTAGGGGAAGCCAGATGACATTTACAAAATCCGGTGATTTTGAGGTTGCCGTGTTGTAAAAGACCAGCCAGTGGATAGTCCCAGAAGAATGAAGCATCGGGGGGGAAGGAGAAGCTGAGGAGCCCCAGGGCGCCAGACATGTGGATGTAGTAGTGATCTTGGAAGTGCATCCTCCCTCCCCAAAGCTCCACCTGAAACCACGTGCATCAGAGATAAACCAGGAGCCAAGCCCTTCCCAGATTCCTTTCACAAGCAAAACAAAGGGGTCCTTGTTCCTCTATTTCTAGGAAGTGAGGTGGGCCTTACTTCCTCTATCATGTATTTGATGGCGAAATGTTGAACCTTTTTCTTTGCTCTCAGGGATGAACCACAGGTGCTCATTAGCATTCAACAACATTCCTTCATAAATGCTCATTAAAAATAGCAGTAAGAGTTATAACGATTAAAAAATAAAGGCTTGATACTTTCAGATGATAGCATTTACATGTGAAAAATAATCTACACCTGAAATATTAAAACTGAAAACTGGACATAGAAGAGTTGCAAGATACAAGGCCAATACGTAAAAATCAATAACATGTCTATACATCAGCAACAAATAGCATGCAAATAAATATTTTAAGAAGATACATGTAGAGCAGGAGGGCCACACTCATTTTCACTGGGGGCCACCTCGGCCTCGCGGTTGCCTTCAAAGGGCAGAATGTAACTTTAGGACTGTATAAATGTAACTATTCCTAACAGTTAAGCAAAAAGCTGGGCGCTGCCACTCGGTAGAAACGAGGTGCCAGGCAGGATGAAACAGAGTGCAGGGCCGGATTGGCCCGCGGGCCTTGTGTTTGCCACCCAGGATATAGAGGAAGATCATCTTAAATTCCAAATACATTAGAATGAATCTGACAAAAGGTGCCCAATATTGTCATGAGGATATCTTAACACATTACTGAAAGACTGAGAAAGACCTAAATAAGTAGGAGGACGTGTTGTGTTCATCAATTGGACGACTCTGGTGGTGAAGCTGACTATGGGGAGTGCTTTTTCTTTATCCTGTGGTCATAGGATATTACCCTACCTTTTCTTCTAGAGTGTTTGGGCCTTTTTGCTTTTTATGTTGGATCTACAACCTACTTACAATTGATTTTTTATTATGGTTTCAAATAAGAGTCAAGTTTCAGTTTTTAAATTAATAACTAATAGTCTTGGTAAATTTTTTAAAATATCTTATTTATTTTTAAAGAGACAGGAAGGGAGGGAGAAAGAGAAGGAGAGAAACATCGGCGTGTGATAGAAACACTGACTGGTTGCCTCTCTCATGCCTCCCAACTGGGGACCTGGTCCACAACCCAGACATGTGCTTTGACCAGGAATTGAACTGGTGACCCTTTGGTTCACAAGCTGGTGATCAATCCACTGAGCCATACCAGTCATGGCTGACTCAGTAAATTTTTTTTGAAAATACTGTGTTTTCCCCATTGGCTCTTACCATAAAGGGAAAGGTTGGTAAGTTAGAATACACTAAAATTAAGAATTTCTATTCACTGCCGTGACTGTTGTGGCCCAGTGGGTTGGGCATCGTTCAGCAAACCAGAAAGGTTGCTGGTTAGACTCCTAGTCAGGGCGCATGCCTGGGTTGTGGGCCAGGTCCAGAGTTGGGGGTGTGCGGATGGCAAATGATCCCTGTTTCTCTTGCACATCGATGTTTCTCTCTCTCTTTCCCTCCTTTCCACTCTCTCTCAAAATAAATAAATAAAATCTTTATTAAAAAAAGAATTTCTATTCACTAAATGACAATCTTAGGGAGTATAAAAGCAAGCAAATGAATGAGAAAAAAGTGTGCGCAATACATATAAACTATAGAAAGTTTATACCAGAATGTATAAAGAACTCCTATAAATCGATAAGCAACAGACAGAAAATCCAAGAGAAAAATGAGAAAAGACTTAACATTGGTTTCACAAAGGACAATATCAACTAGCCAACATAGATACGAAAAGATGCTTACTGAGGGAAAAGCAAGGCAAAACTGAAAAAAAAAAAAAAATGCCATTACACACCCACCCAAATCCTGAAATTTAAAGGACTGACAATGCCAAGTGTCAGACATCGTAGAGCTAATGAAAACTCTCAAACACTGCTGTTGAATGCACAAATTAGGCCAACCATTTTCAGAAAACTGGCAATACCTACTAAAGCTGTGGAAACAATTTTAATAGCTAAAAATGTAAAATGTATGGTAAATATATATTTATATGTAATGATAGGGAAAGGTGGAATAGATTGATAACAAAAAATAAAACCAGACAATACAGCCTTCATAAGCATATGGATATATTACCTCAAAATTTCTCAAGCAGCCACAACTCATAGAACTGGAAAGAGATACAAATAACTTAGCAATTTAGTTGAAGATTGTAGCACAGATCTCTCAAAAATCAGTAGTTTAAGCAGGCAATGGGTAACCAGAAATGCAGACAACACAAATTACACCAATTAGTAAATTCAGATACACAGAACTCTATACTTGAGAAACACAGAATACACACTCATTTTCAACACACAAGGTATATTGTCAAAAGCTGACAAAGTACTACATGACAATGGGAGCCTTGATAAATTTTACATAATTTTTAACACAATTATGTTCTCTGACTATGATGCATTATAGAAATTAATAATAAAGACATAGCTTTAAAAGGTCTGTAGGTCTGGAAACTAAATCTCGCATTACCAGAAAACATTGGATTAATTAGAAAATCAGGTTCAAGGATCCCAAAATGGCAGTGGAGTAGGCGGAAGTTGCACTCACCTTCTCCCAGGGCCAAACTGAATTTACAACCAGATTACAGAGCAGTTAACCAGACTGAAGAGCTGAAGGCTGAACAGCAGTTGTATAACCGAGGATCCAGAGAAGCCACATTGAGATCGGTAGGAAGGCTGAGCGTGCAAAAGGGCTGTCCTCACACCCATGTGTGACTGCCAGGAATCCTGAGGGATAACTCAGTAACAAAGGTCCCCCCTCAGGAGCATGGGGTCTCAACCCCACACCAGGATCCCCAACCCAGAGCACCAGAGTCGGGAAGAGGAGCCTGCATAACATCTGATGGTGAAAATCAGCAGGGATTCTGTTCAGCTGGGAGAGAAGAGTGCCTGCTACAAACCCAGGTGCTCTCTTAAAGGGTCAGCACAAAGGATCTTTTCCCAGACACTCACCCAGGGAAGGCAAGTAAAGGGACAGTAAAGGGAAGGCAACTCAAGGCATACTGGGGTCACACAGAGAAGATCCGGTGGCATGGCCCCAGTGAGAAGTGTAGAGGGTCAACCACCGAGGTTCCTGTGCTGAGGTTTCTGCAGGCTGCAGCCAGCTTGGGCTCAATCTATAGACTTTCCTTGGAAGGATCTCAAGGAAAGCCAGGTAGACTCAGGGAATGCCTAGGCAGGAGACAGGTAGAAGCCAATGTCAAGGTGCCTGGGGCCTTTTGCTCATGCACCCCAGCTCAGAGCTTCAGGAAGCTGACCTTCGTGCAACCTGGGCCTCCCCTTGCACACCCAGGCCCAGCAGGGGCAACCACAAACAGCAAATGGCTTGGTAGCTGCGGACAGGTAGCCTAAGGCCAGTTATAGGCAGCATCTGACATTGACCTGCACTGCAACACCTCCCGGGGGGACCAAGAACCAACACAACCGGTGGCGGGCTTCAGACCACATCAGAGCACAACCCAACTAGCCACGCAAGTGGCAACTTCTTACACCACACACAAGAATAAACTAAAAACGGATTAAAGACTTAAATGTAAGACTCGGAATCATAAAAATCCTATAAGAAACATAGGTAGTAAAATCTCGGACATTTTTGTAGCAATATTTTTTCTGATATGTCTCCTTGAATAAGGTAAACAAAAGAAAAAATAAACAAATAGGACTACATCAAACTAAAAATGTTTTACACAGCAAAGGAAACCGTTAACAAAATGAAAAGACAACCCACTGAATGGGAGTATATAGTGGTCAATGATATGTCTGATAAGGGGTTAATACCCCAAATTTATAAAGGGCTGAGACAAATTAACACCAGAAAAATAAACAGTCTACTTAAAAATTGTGCAGAGCGCTTAAATAGACACTTCTCCAAGGAAGCCATACAGTTGGCCAATAGATATATGAACAGTTACTCAACATCACTAATCGTCAGAGAAACGCATATCAAAACCATAAGATAACAAAGGGAGCCCTCATGCATTGTTGGTGGAAGTGCAGATGGGTGCAACCCCTATGGAAACAGTGTGGATGTTCCTCAAAAAATTAAAAATGGGATTGCCTTTTGACCTGCCATTTCCACTTCTAGGAATATGTCCAAAGAACTCTGAAACACTGACTCAAAAGAATATGTGCACCCCTATGTTCAGTTGCATTGTTTACAGTAGCCAAGAATCAGAAGCCGCCCAAGGGCCCATCAGTAGATGAGTGGACAGAAAAGCTGTGGTACATTCACACGACGGAGTACTATTCTGTCATAAAAAGGGAGAAGAAGGAAATCTACCCTTTTGAAACACTACGGGTGGGCCTAAAGGGTATTATACTCAGTGAAATAAGCCAGTCAGAGAAAGACAAACACCATATGATTTCACTCACATGTGGAATCTAGTGAACAAAGCAAACAAAATAGGAACAGACTCATAGATACAGAGAACAGACTAGCAGCTGTCACAGAGGTGGGGTGGGGAACTGAGCGAAAAGGTGAAGGGATTAAGCAGGAAAAAAATTGTGGTTGCAGAATAGTCACAGAGATTCGAACTGCAGCATGGGAAATACAGTCGACAATGTTGATATAACTGGGTATGGAACCGGGGGGTGCTTGGTACGGCAGGGCGACACCTCTAGAATGCTTGGTTTTCTGGCCACTTTGCTGCACATCTCAAAGTGGTGTGGGATGGTATTGAATGTAAACTGTGGTTGAAAAATTTTAAAAAATGAAAGTAAAAACAAGGAAGAAAATCAAATGAGAAATATTTAGAATTTATCACCATGGAAAACAGTACACGTCAAAAAATTTAGGGGACAGGACCAAAGCAATTTTTAGAGGAAAATTTGTACCATAAATATATTTATAAAAAAATAAGAATAAATGAAAACAAATAAGCTAAGGGCTCATCACGTGAAACTTAAAAAAGTAACAAAATAGCAAACCCAGGGAAGAAATAGTGAAAATAAAGACAGAAATCAAGAGAATAGAAAAAGATGGAGAAGATTAATGAAACCCAAAGCTACTTCTTTGAACAAAAATTAATAAAATACAGCTCTAGCGAGACTAATTAAAGGGGAAAAAAGATACAAATAAAAACTTCCAAGATACAATTCTTAACCTGCCAATTATTCAGCCTGATACTAACTTAAAAAATGTCATTTGCATTCAGGTAAATAGTTAAGAAGAAATCTAATGTAGACAGACTGCTTAATAAGCCATCTTGCAACCTGCTCTCCTGAAGGAAATAAAATATTCTCTCCCAAGTCTAACATATTTTTTCATATATTGGTCAATGGGAGTAAAAATCTAGTTGAATTAGAAACAAATTATTCACTAAATCAGACAAAATTGTTTTCCTCATAACTTTTTCCAGGCAAAATTACCTAACCCTTAAAAACTATTATAATACCTAAGGACAATTATAAACACTCAAAATTCAGAATCAAACAAATTGGAAAATGACTGTGAGGTTTCAAAACCTGCTGCTTTCTTCTACCTACTAATCTTGTCCCTTTTTAACACAGACCCCCATTTCTCAGTGCTCACCAGATGGATCTTTCATTGAACGTTTAAAAATTGTTGTCTGACCAACTCCCTTTCTTAAAGAAGCCCCTCCTTACTGCACTGTCAATCCATGACCTCACCTCCTGCAAAGTGGAGCAAATACATGGCTTAGGCTGGCCAATCATTCATGCAGTCATTCATCAAATAAGTCTTGGCTGAACATACAACATTGAACACAAGAGATAAAACCTCTCTCCCTCATGGGGTGTACATTTCAGGAGCGTAGATGACAAGATAAGTAAAATACATGGTGTATTATGGTGGAGGCAAACGGAGAAAAATAAAATTGGGAAGGAAGCTACAGAGGGTTGTAATTTTGAATGGGTGGATAGGAAGGGTTGCACTAAACGGCAGACAGTTGACTTAAAGAGCCTGAGGGTGTATCCAAGGTTGGAGAGTGGCCAATGCAAAGGCCCTGACTTGGGATCGGGAGCGTGTCTGGCAAGAGGAAGGCGTAGCCAAAGGAGGCCAGCGTGGCTGAGGCTGAGCGAGCCACGGGAGGGGAGTGGCAGGAGGTGAGGTCAGATGAGTGATGGGGGCCAGACCATGCACATCCTGGGGGGGCCTTTAAACTATTGTTGTAAACTGAGCTTTCCTTGAAATGAAACAGGCAGACATGGTAGGGTTTGATCCGACAAGTTCATGTTAAGAGCTCTGGCTCCAGGACTGAGAGGAGACTGAAGGGAGCAAGACTTAAACCAAGGCGCCAGTGAAGAGGCTGCTGCAGTAACCTGGACAAGATACAAGAGTGTCTTTAACTGGAGGAATAGCAGGAGGGGTGGTAAGAAGTAAATGAACCAAAGTGTTTGTTACCTTTGCCACCATGGCTGATTTAGAAAAGAGTATATGAACCAAATAAGGCTAATTAGACAATTCTGCCAGAAGTGTTGAAAGGGAGACTTGTGTTTTTCCTGGGATTTTAGCTATGAGTGCAGCGCACACTTGGAGTTGGCAGCGGCCACCCTGGTTACCTGCTGGAGAGAACAGAGAATGGAGCAAAACGGCAGGATGCAGAGCACAGGCGGGGGGTGGGAATTTTCCCATGCCACCAAGGGCTGAACCAGACAGATTTAAAACAATGTACACATGAATATGTCTTGTGAAATTTCAGAATTTCAAATGAATACAGAGAATTCTAAAAGTTTACAACAGGGTAAAAAGGTATTATCTAAAAAGAAACAAGAAAAAGAATGATATCAGATTTCTCCACAACGTAGGGTATGAAAGGGTATTGGGGCAATGCCTTCGAAGTTCTGACTGAAAATACATTTGTACATGAAATTCTGTGTCCAGTCAGACTTACAGTCATGAGGGCAAAATAAAGACAATTCCAGAGATGTTTATTCCTCGGGTACCATGTATGAAAATATTGCTTAATAAAATAATTCAATAAACTGAAAAATAAATGTAAGGAGGAAAACATGATATACAAGGAGAAAATAAAAACATGAAATTAACATCCAGGGAAGACTGAGCATATAATGGTAAAAAAAAAAAAAAGGTACAAAATAAATGAATGACAATCTATTAAAACTGTTCTAAGTATAAATTTGTATTCCTAGTTCAATATCCCATGAATTGATTTTGCAGTCAACTTTACTGTGTTTAGAGTTGCATTTATTTTCAAGTTATGGTCTTATTGAAAAGAAAAAGAAATAATAAAATACTATTAATAATACAAATACAATCTATGGATATATAGACAGGCCCTTTTTCAACAGACATTTTTCTATCACTGATTATATACATATACCCTGAATGATCCTTGTTTTATTTACTCCTACTTAAAGTCAGAAAGTAAAAATTGTGAAATTAATTCTAAAAGATTAAAATAACTTACCTACCTAGAAAAACATAAGGAATTATAAGTGTAGCTGATTTAGAAGGGAAAGTTATTTTACAGAGATGCCTACCTGATGCAAGAATTTCCAGCAAAGTTCATCAAAGAAGAAATAAATGACTGGTGCTCGCCACATCTAGTTTTTCTCTCCTCCCTTCACCCCCCGGGAAGCCCTCCAACCCCACATGGTTTGGAGAGGCCATGTGACCAGCTCCGGCCTCTTGGCTCCAGGCAGACGGAAGGTGTGGACACTCCCAGTTTGGAGAGGGGTGTGCGCACTCCACACTCTCTCCTCTTGTCATGGCAAACCTCGAAGTCGCCTTTGCCATGGTGGCACCACAGGGCATCGGGGCTTCGGTCAGTTGCACCCCTGAGTGACTCTGTGGAGTAGAGGGACCTTCCCCTCTCTTGTCACCCAGCACTGACTGTATTGTGTGAATGGGAAATGAAAGTCCACTGTGTGAAGGCACTGTGATTTCAGGGCCAATTAGCTACCACATCACAGTTAGCCTAGACTGACAAGAGTTTCTTGTGCCTCGTGAACCGTTAACAAAAGTCCTTTCTAAATTTTTTAAAGTTATGTTTCATTTTTTTCCTGTGTAACCTGACATACACACAAAGTAGTTAGTCCCTATTCTGAAGACTTTAATTGGAAGGTGATGTTATTAGGAAATGCATTGTTATTTCTACAGAGGGGAACTAACCTAAGGGAAATGAAATGCCTGTCAACGAGAAACCATTTGCTCCCAGAGTAGGCTCATCTCTCCTACCCATTCCACCCACTTTCCATAAGCAATAAATGTGAAAAACTTTCTGGAAAAGCACCACATTGATCTGCGAAAATAACTTCAAAAGGTTTTGTGATTTCCAACTAATACTCTTGGTCTTGCAATCGGATTCTGTCTCTCAGAAAGCTATCTTTCTATTTTTGAACAAAATTTAAGAAAGTACAAAAATTTTAACCAGAAAAAAACACTAGCTCAAATATGAACATGCCTTCTCAATAATCTGAAAAGCTTGCACATTCTGTTTCAAAGAATAACCTTCGTATAATCATTTCTTCAGCCAGCCAGCTCTCCGTTTGTAATCCAGTTGTCCCCATTCCTGTTCAGACTGGCATATTTTGTGTAAAAAATTACAAGCCTTCAAGAAGTAAACATATGTGGTCATCTATTCCTATACTGCCAGCACACCGGATTTTAACATAGAGGTTATTTTAAAATAAGCCAAGAAATCCTAGGAGTTCAAGTTATTTTTCCGTTAGAGGCATGAGACTTGGCACCACATGTTTCTGTTCTGGAAAAAGTCCACTGACACCCTGAATCACCTGGTGACATCACGTTACATTCAGTAGGTCTTAGAACATAACTCTCACAGGCACAGCAAGGAAAAAAGAACAGCACAAATAGAACCTTGTTTTCAAGATATATTCACATAAAACTTCAAAATACTCACCGCCCAATACCAAAACGTCGAAAATAATTAGACAAGCCGTCTGTACTTGAGAATTCTGTGAAGACTGCTGGTGAGAGTATAAAAAAGGACAGCCACTATGGAAAACAGTATGGTCGTTCCACAAAGAATTAAAAATGGAGCAACTGTATGGTCCGTCAATTCCATTTCTGGGAATATAGGCAAAGGTATTAAAAGCAGGATCTCAGATATTTATACCTTCATATTTAGGCCAGCATTATTCACAACAGAAAAATGTGGAAGCAACCCAAGTGTCCATCAGTGGATAAATAAGTAAGTAAAATGTGATATATACACACAATTGAATACTATTCAGCTTTCAAAAGGAAGGAAATTCTGCAACATGCTACCACATGGATGACCCCTGCGGATATTATGCTAAATCGAATCCAGCAGGCACAAAAAGACGAATACTATGTGATTCCACTTATATGAAATACTTAGAACAGTCAAAATCATAAAGACAGAAAGTATAACGGTGTTTTCAGGGGCTGGGGGAGGGGTTAATGGGGAATTACGGTTTAATGCGCGTAACAGCTCAGTCCTCCGAGATGGAAAGCGCTACGGGGTTGGATGGGAGTGGCGGTGTGCGACAACATGAGCGCGTTTCATGCCGCTGGACCATGCGCTTCGAAAGGTTGGGGTTGTAAACTTTATGGTATGTGTATTTTACCACAGCTTTTTAAGTGAAAATAAAGAACAGAAGCGTCTGAAGAACTCAAAATAATCGAGGCCGTGAATTTAGACACACTTGAATGAGAACTAAAGATATACGATTCGCTCCCACTACATTTACTTGGACTAAGAACTCGGCTTGTAATGTACCAGAGTGACTGTATAAGCAACAGTCCTTTACTCTCGCTGCACGACAAGGGTGAAGATGAAAAATATTTACATGCTTTTGCATCAAGTTGGAGGACATTTTATCCTAGTAGCTGGTTCAAGACTTTCTCTTAGGGAAACATCTAGATTGGCTTAAAAAAAAAAAAAAAAAAAGCCACATTAAGCCCCTTGTTGTAAAATCTGGAATCCCAAGTGCAGGAGGCAGTGAGAGGAAGACGAGGGGGACGAGCCTTGAAACAGGAGGACAGCAGCGCGATGGAAGTGATCCCGCAACGTCGGTGCAAGCAGAAAGCAGTGAAGGACCAAGCTTTGCCTTCCTGTTGGCTTCAGGTGGAACCAAGGCAACAAACACATAAGGATACCAGAAGAACAAGTCGCTGGGAACGTGTACAAATCATTGCCAGATGTGCTTCATTGTTAAAGGCCGTGCATTTTGCAGGTTTAGTGCCAAATGCATAAAAGCTCCAAGAGGCACAGATGCCTCGCTAATGATAGTAGTGTTTATTCATCACCATCACAACGAACATTTATTGAGTGCTTACCAATGTAACAAATATTGTCCTAGGAGTTATATTCATATTAACCCATTGGGTCCTCACACCAGCTTTATGAGGTACTATAATTATCTCCTTCTAACAAGTGAGCAAAGAGAGGCACATAAGGGTTAAGTAATGTGACCAAAGTCACACAGCCAGTAAGTGTGAGAGACAAGATTCAAACCCAGGCCACCTGAGTTCAGACCCTGCCCTCTCCACCATTATGCTACGTTCTGATTTCGTTCAAGGATAACACTAAATGAGACTCTAATCATCTGATTTGGTCATTGGTGACAGAGCTGGTTGTCACCTTCCATAAGAAGCATTAAGTTTTATATTACAAGAGGCCATAGAGTTCACCTAACCCAGTCTTTCAACCAGTGCAGGGATTCCTGATGACACACCTTTTTCTGATTCAAGCCAGTCTTTTTCTAGATGCCCTCCATGATGGGGAGGCCCTTAACCTGAGGGGCAGACGAATGTTTTACAGAAATAATACTTGACAACCTTTAAAGATGGTAAAATCCACAGGTGAACCAGGTTTGTAAACCATCAATGGAAGTTGTGGGTATGAAAAGTATCACTTGAAAGTCCTCAATGGAACATCAACCATTATGGCAAATACAGTAAATTCTTTACCAGATTAGGCAACGTGAGAATCCTATTGACTGAGTTATACAATCTGTCTCATCAATAAATGTTTATCTTAGCACACACACGGAAACAATGGGAATATACGTGTGTGTATGTGTGTGTGTGTGTGTGTGTGTGTGTGTGTGTGTGTATCATCTGAACGGCTAAGATATGCATCAAAACTAACTTTTTGACGGTGAGTTGGACAACCAGGGCAGGTTTTAACAACTACCCAAAGGGCAATGGTCACCAACAAGAATGATGGTAACAACTGGGTCATCAGAAATGATGTTTCACAGGTAATTGCAAGAAAACTAAAAGCGATGGGAAGTATATACTGGGCGAAAATAGTGATTATTGTTGCTGCTGTTTAGCTCATAGAGAAAAGCAGCACAGGTTATATACTAATATTTTTGGAAAATTTACCAGAATGTCAGTTAGGTGCACAGAGTCACAAAGGGATGTGCCCTTCACACAGGGCTGTGGAAAGATGCCTCCCTTGCGTTCCCCAGCCAGGGTAGGGTGGTATTGCATCTTAAAAAGGGATTAAACCAAAGAAGAAATGTATTTCCCAGTCAGGAGCTAAAGCTCATAATTCTTTTCAGATAATTTTACAAACAGAAAATCAAAGAAACAATGAAAAAAATTACACATATTCAAAGAACTCCACCCTTGCCCAGATCATTAGTTTTCAGCTTTAAAACCAGGAACATCTTAAGTGAGGAACATTTATATTATAATATCAAATGTAAATATTTTATTTTAATTATTAGCAAATTTAGATCAGTAAATGCCTCATGTCTAGAGCATTCATTTTACTACTGGGCATCTAAGCACATAATTGTTTATAAAACAGATTTTTCATGTAGTTATAATTCTATGATACTTTGATAATTATGGTATATTCCTGATCACAGAGGCAGTCAAAAAAAAAAAAAAGACAATACCATAAATAAATTGCTTTGTTAAATAACTCTCCTACTGAAAAGTAATCACCACTACAAATCCATTGTCAAGGGAAATCCAGAAGATCAAATATGGTTGGTTATTTGCCAATACAATTAGCTTCTATCTGCATTAATCCCAATCTAGTGATAAATATACCTAGGCTGTTATAAGTTGGTTCACAAATTAGAATAACAAAGTTGAGTATAGGCCCTTCTGGTCACAAATATCACTAACAAATTAATTTTGAAGTATTTTAAATCACCTACCAAAAAGCTATGAGCTTCTTCGTTCCAGTTATGTTGCCTCTGATCTGTACAAGAAAAAGACAAGACAGGAGGTGGTGAGACTTGTCTCTGGCCCGGGAGGGATGTCAGCCCCAAAAAAGAGGCAACAGAATAGAAACTTTGTCACCATGGTAATTGCTACCCAGTGTCTCTCCTGCAGAACAAGACAGAATGTTCTATCTCACAGAAAAGAAGACCTGGGTCGTAAACCAGCAGGAAATCATTGATCTAAGATCCCCAGAAATTAAATGCTTTTTAAAAAATAAAGTGAAAATAATATTGTAATCCTTTTGAACAGTCATCAAGATACATTTTTAGTGTGCTTTTAAATACAGGCACGCCTTTCATTATTGTGCTTCACTTTATTGAGCTTTCACAGATACTTTTTTTTTTTTTTTAAACAAATTGAATGTTTGTGGAAACCCTGAGCAGAGCAAGTCTATTGGTATCATTTTTCCAACAGCCTTAGATGATGATCAACATTTTTTAGCAATAAAGTATTTTTTAATTAAAGTAGGCACAGTGTTGTTTTGTATTTGCTGCTATCGCTCACTTAATAGACTACAGTATAATGAACATAACTTTTATATTCACTGGGAAACCAAAAGATTCATCAGCCTCGCTTTATTGAGATATTCACTTTATTATGGTGGTTTGGAACGGAACCAGCAATGTCCCCGAGGCACGCCAGTGCCTTGAACGACACGCACATGGGTTTAGGTTTTCCATCTGCTCTCCTGAAATTTTGCCATGGGAAAATGTTTCATGTTAGCCATAATAATTTCATTTATTGACTAAACCATACATTTAAAAAATACAGATTTTTTTACAAAAAAAAAACTGTATTTTTAAAAGCATTTTTAAGGCTTACAGTAAAATTGAGAGCAAGGTGCAGCTCTGCCCATATGCCCCTTCCCCCCACACATGCATAGCCTCCCTTGGTCACCAGAATGGTACATTTTTACCAAGGATGAACCTACACTGACACATAGTAATTACCCAAAGTCCATAGGACATTCAGTGATACCACGTTTTTGTTTTAATTTGCATTTCCCTGGTGGCATACAATGTGGAGCATCTTTTCATTTGCAATTTGCCTGTGTATATCTTATTTGGTGATGTGTTTGATAAGGTATTTGACTCATATTGTAATTGGATTGTTTTTCTTATTGTTGATTATCAAGAGTTCTCTGTATGTGTATATTTAGGGGTACAGTCTTTTAGCAGATATATCTTTTGCAAATATTTTCTCCCAATCTGCAGCTTGCCTTCTAATTGTCTTTATATTATTTTTCACAGAAGTTTTTAATTTTAAGGAATTTTAATTTATCTTTTATATCTCTCGTAGAGTGTATCTTTGGTGTTGTATCTAAAAAGGTATCACAATCATCTTGTTTTTCTCCTATGTTACCTTCTAGGAATTTTATGGTGTTGTGTTTTACATTTAGGTGCATGATCTATTTTCAGTTAATTTTTCAAACAGTGTAAAAACTATATGTCCAAATTTATTTTTTCTGTGGCTGTCCAGCTGTTCCAGCATCACTTGTTGAAGAGACTATTTTTGCTCCATGGTATGGTCTTTGCTTCTTTGCCAAAGATCAATTCATTATATTTATGGGGGTTTATTTCTGGGCTCTATTCTGTTCATTGAATTATTTGTCTATTCTTTTGCCAGTACGTCATGGTTTTGATTACTGGAGCTTTACAGTAAGACTTGAAATTGGGTAGCATCAGTCCTCCGACATTGTTCTTCTCCTTCGACAGGGCGTTGGCTATTCTGCGTCTTGTATCTGCATCTGCATCTGTATAAGGCTTTAAACCTTATAACCGGTTTGTCAATAGCCATAAAGTAAATTGCTCAATTTTAACTGTGATTATATTCAATGTATAAGCCAAGTTGGGAAGAACTGACATTTAGACAATATTGTGTCTTTCTTCCCATAAACATGGAATATCCATTTATTCAGTTCTTTTTTTATTTTACTCATCAGAGTTCTGTAGTTTTTCTCATTTAGATGTTGTATATGTTTTGTTAGATTTATACTTATTTCATTTGGGGGGTATTAATGTAAATGGTATTGTGTTTTAAAGTTCAAGTTCTGTTTATTGCTGGTATATAAGAAATTAATCAATTTTTGTACATTAACTTTGTATCCTGCAATCTTGCTATAATTGTTTATTAGTTCCAGGGTATTTTTTTGTTGATATTTTGGATTTTCTGCACAGATGATTTTGTCATCTTCAAACAAAGACAGTTTTATGCCTTCCTTCCCAATCTGTGTACTTTACATTTTCTTTTCTTGCCTTATTGCGTTACCTAGAACTTCTAGTATAATGTTGAAAGGAAGTGGTGTGGAGACATCCTTGCCTGTACCTGATCTTAGTGAGAAAGTTTCAAATTTTTATCATTAATTATGATATTAGCTGTAGGTTTTGCATAGATTATGTTTATCAGTTTGAGAAAGTTCCCTTTTCCATAATTTACATGAAACAAAACATGAGAGTTTTTATCATGAATGAATGTTGGTTTTGTCAAATATTTGCTCTGTATCTGTTGATATAATCATGTGATTTTTCTTTTGTAATCTGTTGGTATGATGGATTACATTAATTTACTTTCAAATGCTGAACAAACCATATTCCAACTAAAATAAATCTCACTTGGTCATGGTGCATAATTTTTTAACATTGTTTTGGATTTGATTTGCTAATATTTTGTTGAGGATTTTTGTATCTATGTCCATGAGAGATATTGGTCTTTGGTTTTACTTTTTTGTAATGTCTCTAACTGGTTTTGATATTAGGGTGATGCTGGCTTCATTCCTCCAGAAGAGATTTTAGAGGATTAGTGTCATTTTTCCTTTAACCCTTTGGCGGACTTCATCATTAAACTCACATGGGCCTGATTTCTTTCTGTTTTAGAAGGTTATTAATTATTGATTCCATTTTTTCAATAGATAGAGACCTATTTTTAAACTTATGTATTTTTATCTAACCAATATAATGAGATGATTGAAAATCTTGATCTGTAAAAGATATTTTTCAAAAAGTTCTGTTTTTTAATAATGTATTTTTTTTTGAGTAGTTGGCTTTTATAACTTTTAAATTTTTTCTCCCACTTTTTATATTAAAAATGTTTAAAACTATAGAAGAGTTGCATGAATAGTTAACAACAAATGCCAGGATAACCATCAGCTAGATTCCCAAATATTTTTCATTTTGTCACATTTGCTTTATGTGTATGTATATATTTTTCCAAATAATTTGAGAACTATTTGTAGACATAAAGATGTTTCACCCCCAAATACTTTATATGTACACCCTAAGAACAAATGCCCTACCATAATTACACAATGATCACAATTGGGAAATTTTAAATGGTGCAATACAATGATCTAATATGCAGTTCAAATTTCCCCAGTTGTCTCAGTAAAGTCCTTTCAGTCTGAGAGATTTGTATTTTATTTTAAATCTAGGATTCAATCAAGGATCATTATTATGTACAGGGTGGGGCAAAAGTGGGTTTGCAGTTGTTCAGAGGGAAAATAATACAATACTAAGGAATAATACAAGACAAAACTCTGCTTTGCATACGCACAACTGTAAACCTACTTTGCCCCACCCTAGATATTAGCATGTGTATATAGTTCCTTTTGTCCTCGATGACTGATATTTTTCTAGAGTCCAGGCCAGTTGCTTTGCATAATGTTTCTCAAATTAGAGATTTGTGTCATTGTTCCCTCACAATTAGAATAGGTTAAACATTTTTTGGCAGAAGTACACAATGTGAAACTGGAATGCTTCCCTTCGTTTTATATATTAGTAAAAGCACAAAACGGATTAAATTAACAGCTTCTTTCAATCCCTCAATAACACTTAGTGATTGTCTCCTATAAAGTAAATGTAGTGTTACAATTTACAATTTATAAAATGCTATGACATGGATTAATTTATTCAATTTGTACAACCCCAGAGGTATGTATTTTTAGTCATTTTTCATCTTTTCTTTTTTAATGGGAACTTATCCAAGTTTATATAACCAGTAAGACTACTTCTATAGCCAAAATTTAAGTATAGAAATGCTGTAAATATTATAGAGTAAGAAGCCCTCTATTTTCATGTCAAAGAAATCTAGACATTTTTTATCTTCTACAATCCACACTCTATATTGCCCAAAGTTTGTGCCTTACAGTTCTAGTCTTCCTACATTAAATTACAAGGCAATGTGATATTACCCTGTATTTAAACATTTTTCAACTATAATGACTTGAAATTATAATAGTCAAACCAGAAACAATGTAAAAGTAGATGAATATTTGCTATATTGAATGCTGAGTCATTGGCCTTTGTTCATGTCAATCTCTTTGCATTTGGTGTCCCCGGTAATACGCTAGCTCTTCCTTTTTTCCCAAATGACATTTTGTGTCCCTTCCTTCTACTTTCCAAAGCAGTCAAAACAGCGTAGTTTCATGATGTAGTAATCAGCATGTGTATGAGAATTTCTCAGCATATTAAATGACTTAGTGTTACTTTTTTTTTTTTTAACCCCTGGATCTCACAGTCTCAGTAATGTTTAGCTTAGGGTCAAGAAAAGTTTGAGTATTGGTGTATGTAATTGATTCATAACCAATAGCGTGAATATCTAAGAAGACATTCCAGCCAGAATGTGCACAAACAGGTTTTCCCACTTTATGTCAAGGGCACTGATGGGGATAAGAACCAGACCACGTTTTTAATAACACTAAAATTTCAAAAGTGAGACCACCCACGTTCAGGCAAGGGTGACTGCAGATGCTTATCTGGCATTCAGACTGAGACACACTATCTAAACCATTTAAAGAAATAGGGTGTTATTTTCCACTGATAAAACCCACTTTACCACCTCCAGAAAGCCTCAAGCTGAGATGACAGATCAAAATCCACTTACTCTTTCATCCATGCACCATTTTCCTAACACTCAATGATTTGAATATTTCATTTCACAGTAAGAGTCATTTCAAATGCTTGAATAATGAGTGTGATACCATTGTCCTTGCCCACTGTTCAATTTTGTAACAAAACAGACACAATACTGAAAATACCCAATAAGGAACAAAACACTCTTTTAAGCTTTCATACAGCTCTGTAAGCGTAGCATCATTTTCTTTTAAATTGGCATATTATGCACCTCCTTAAAGAAAAAAATCTATATTTTTATCTGAGGAAAAGCATTATTTTCATTCTTCATTTGAATTAGTTTTTTTAATTATATTTTATTGATTATGTTATTACAGTTGTCCTGATTTTTCTTCCAGTACCCCCCACTCCCTCAGGCAATGCCCCCACCATTGTTCATGTCCATGAATTAGTTTTCTAGATCAAATAAAGCAAAGGAAGATGCATTTGATGGTTACTCCTTGACTATATAAATTATAGCCAGATAGAGTGATGAAATATTATAGCTGTGAAGCCTTTAACAGAACATGCATCATTCATTTTTTTCCTCACAAACCTCAACAGACTCCTATTATCTTCAAATAACAGTAAGAGAGGCTGCCTGCAGTTAATTTAATCACCATGATTTCCCAAGGAATAAAGACTGATGTCTATTGAAAATTATTTCAATTATGTCTTTGAAAATTAGTTCAAAACTGTTAAAATTACTACTTTCAATATTATATTAACCTCTACCAGGTGTTATTAGTTATTCTCACAATCTCTCTAGAGGAAAAAAAATGACATTGGTGTCCAATTTTTTTATTCAATAAAAAGTCAACTTTGAGATGTCACAATTATTTTTAAAATTTTGCTCATCACAATTTACTTAAGGCTTAATCTAACCCTTTTGTAATGCACCCTGAGAAGCAATTTCTCAGCTTCAAAGCAAAAACATGGCCAAAATTCATTTTATTGAATCGCATAAAATCAATCTAACCACTTGAAAATAAGTAGACAATAAGGAGAGAGAAAGAACTCACAAAAGTAACAGTGATGAGAATAACAGTGGCCAACACATCAAAGCTCTAATTACGGTTTAATCTGTGCTGGCATGCTCTTAATGCTGTGCACACATTAATCACTCAGTTTGCACAACCAGCTTGTGAAGGTGGCCCTGTCTGTATTTCCATTTAGCAGATGACTGCCCCGAAATCAGTTCTAGCTGCTGTCCTCTGCTTGATGGAAGCTGCCACCCCACTGCACACAGGTGACTGCTTTTGCTGCCCCCAGCCTCCTCTAGACATCCCCCTACACACGTCTGTTTCTAATACTTGGGTGAGGACTCTCCCCACGCTTTCCTTTAACCATATTTCTCCCTCCAGAACCCACAGACACTCTAGACGAGGGGCTAGATGGAAAAGGTACAGGACAGGGAGGGTCCATGTGGGCCCTCCCTTCAGCCCTGCCAGACTCCTTCGCTCATCTTTGCTTTCCCTAGGACTCTCCCGCCAGTCCAGCTCCCCCGGTGGTCTTCAGTCCATCAATCAAGTCTGCAATGTCTCAACCACAACTGCAGAAAAGCTTAGCCCTTTTCCCCAGTGTTCTTAGACCCCACGCAATGCACCAGCCTTGGCTCTGTGTCCCTGGACACCCTGAAGGGCTCTGTGGTTCACTGAACACTCTCCGCCAGCCAGGAGGTGGCCCCACTCTGAGGGGCAGGAGCACGTCAGCAGCTGGTTGGCTGCAGCTCTGCATTGCAGATCATGTTGGCAGATTCTCATCCTAGCATGGTTCAAAACTCCATGCTCAAAATTATTGGTTCTATGAAGGAGCCAAAATTCACACCTCTCCAACTTTTCTGTGTTTTGATTCTTGGTATGTTGTGAACTCCATATACATTTGATGAAGATCAAGGGAAGCACCAGGAGAGAGAAAAGAAAGGGACAAAGAAGGAAAGGGGGCCTTTGGTGTGAGCAGTTTCGATGGTGTGTTATTGAAGAGAGTCTGAGCAGCTGGGAGGCAGCAGGAGGTGGGCAGGGAGGCCTGCCATGAAGGAGATCATGACGACAGGAGAATACCAAGCGCAGAATTCACTTCTCAGCTTTCCTTTTCCAGAGACCAATATCCCCTTCAACCTCATTAGTCCACCTGAAAACTCCACTCCAACCCGAGAAATATTCATGAGTCGATTTGTCTGTGTCAGCCGACCGCACCTAGGAAAACTGTCCTTCTGTACCTCTCTTTCACCAAAACGCGTATTCCGCATAAAACACTCTTACCTGAATATCTGCGCCAGTGGTTTGGGGTAAAGGCAGAGGCACATTAAAGAAGCTGACAGCTCCTCTCCCCGCCCCCTCCCCCCGCCTCCTGCTGGTGGGGGGTGAGTTTGGTGCCGATGGTAGAGGTATACTATGCCACGAAGCTTTCCCCTTCTCGTCTTAGTTGAAGTCACTGCGTTTCTAGTTGTATGATTTTTCTTGCATGGAGCAGTCTCCTGATTCACTACTACTACTGTGGGCATATTTTTACACCCAAAGTTGACACACGTGTCCGACAATGGTACCGACTACGGAGCAATGGAAGAGACAGGGTATGTTCGGGACCCATGTTCACCACGTTCTTACTCCAAGGTGGCTCTGCCAAGACAACAGCATCTATTACACTTCCTTAGGAAGAAAATTATTTTTGATATTAAAAATATACATTTTCATTATTATAAACTTAAAGTGCAAAAGAAAAAAGGCTGGTAGAAGAAAACAAAAATCACCCATACTCCTGAAATCCAGAGATAGTCACTCTTAACTTGTGTATTTCCAGCTCCATTTTCTTCTATTCATTTGGAAAATTTGCACCGTGACATGGGTGTTGTACACTAGTCTGCAGCTTTGTGTCTAGAAGGCCTAATCTGAGGGCTCTGCCCAGATGGGATTAGTGCTAATAGCTTCGCTACTTGACGAGTCACACTGAGACCTTTACTCACGGCAGAGGCCCTGACATCCCGCCCACTCTATCAGGCATGTAGGAGACTTGGGACGGTGCTCTAAGGAGCCGTGATGCTCTGAAGCGCATTCGTTTCTTATCTCGGTGGCTGAGTGCAGGCCCGAAGGTCCAGGATAAAGGGAAAGTTCAGGTTCACTGCTTGAAAACCAGCACATCAAACACAGAAGTGCTTTTGAGGACAAGACCAGACCTACTTTTAAGGTTCACTGACTGGAGCCATCTCAAATATGTCATTGGTTAATATTTCTGTGTTCCTGGGGAATAAGCTACATAAATGGCATAAATGCAAGGATTACTGAGGTCAGAATTCCCTGCTAATAGGAAAACACAGGATTCAGGATCATCTGACTCAATTTACAGAACTGTAAAAAAATTTTATTTCTTAGAAAAAAATTTGAGAACACATTTAAAAATACACATTAATGATATCTCATATATGCACCACTTTAACAATTTCTCCAACTGTTCCCAAAATGTCTTTTTAAAGTTGGTTGTAGAGAACTTCTTACTAATAGTTTAAACTCAGTTTAAGCCAGCAGCTTAATGTCAGCTTCCCAAACACGGCATGAGTTACTGTAGTCGATTATAAAATCCCAAGTTAAGAGGACATTTTTTGTGTTCATATAAGAAACAGACTCTAACTGGTTAAGTCAACTGAAAAAATGAGGCCAAAGAAAGCAAAAGAAATGGAGAGCAAACATTTCTTTAAAGAATGAAGAAAGGACCTGTTCAGGGTCTCTTCTTTCAATAAAGAATGAGTAATTCCTATAGAAGTCACCAGCATCAGCAGCTCTCTCTCTCTCTCTCACACACACACACACACACACACACACACGTGTGTGCAGTCAAAGGAAGACAAAGCGTGTCTGTGTGGCTCAGTACTCGTCTCAGAAGCTCTCGGGAAATGCTGCTACTCCTTTCACAGAAATGGAGTGAATGTTCACAACTTGAAATGCTCTCGGCAGCCCCGGGAGTAGGTTGGGAGACAGCCAAGCCCAGAGCGGGAGGCTGAGGTCTGAGAGAGGCATATCTAGAGACAGATATGCTTGCTTTGTAGTTCCTGGGGAAGATTAACGTTGCCAGCAGTCCCTTCTTTGTATAGGTAAGTTACTGCTACGTGTGCAAGCATAGTAACAACTTCCAGTAACATTCTACATCCTGCTGGCCGCGTCACCTGGCGCGGAGATGCAACTGGACCAGGGCCAGAGGTCATGTCACACACGAACTGGTCCTGTGTCTCCCTGAGCCTAAGGGTAGCAAAGGGAAACAGTTTCTAATGAACAGAACCAAAATTAAATCGAGGGGAAATCCTTCCCAATTTTAAAGCTCATAGTTAAAGGAAACATGGGAGAGAAATTCTAAAAATTTACATTACCAGTAATTACCTGTGAGGCTTTTCTAAACACTCAATAAAAAACAATTCTGATCAACTAATGCTAGAGGGCAGACTGGATTATTTTTCTGGGATCTCTAGCGAAAACACCTTTACAAAATCATTATCATACAAAGGGGAAATTAAATATGCAGCTAAATATGAAGGGGAATAATTTTAAAGTTATCTTATTTTTATAAATAATATGCTATTTCTGGCATTTTGTCAGTTTTTTTAACTTGAAATTTATTGTCATTTCTGTCATGCTTTTTAAATATTGTTTCTTATAACTCTCTTTGCAATTTTGTATTATTTTCCCTGAAAAAAAAAAAAAAGGCCCACCAAACTGTATGAGCTTTGGGCCTCACAGAATCTGGATCCACCCTGGGTGTCCCTGATTTCTCATGCACAGCTTGGCCTCGGCAGGGCTTTGGTAAGTGATGGGGAGGAGGTGGGGAGTGCTGTGTCCACGCTTGGGCCATTATCTCCTGGACCCAGACCAGGGTGATAGCCAGAAATTTGCAAGGTTCTCCAAGGAGAATGAGGGTCTTGAGCACAAGAGTAGAAGCTCTATGATCCCTGCACCCCTCCAACCTTGAAACATTAGCGTTGTGTTTTGTTAAGTATGCCTGCAGGCTTCCTGTTCTCCAAGCAACTAAAGCGTATGTTTAATCTGCAGCATAGAAGAGCTGCATTCCCACGCTTGCCAGGAGCTTTAAATCCAACTGGCTGGTCCTCAGTCCAAGTCAGATGCTCAGTCGCAATGAACAACATGTATATTATATGTTTAAAGGCATATCCATTACTATAGATGTCAGTTATTTACTGCTCAGAGTGCTGAGATTTCAGGATGTCTGTGAGTCCCTAAAATTGTACGCAGAATGCAAGGTGTGCGGGTCCTTACAGCTTTCATCCACCTCAGGTTGGTCCACAACATGTAAAAATTAATAATTCTTGAACACAGTTCAAGTGCCACCAAGGATATGGTAATAAAAAATAAAATAAATAATAGTACTTTATACCTCTAAAAGATTCAAAAAATACCCTATTTTAAAATCCATATCTATGGATTAAGGTAGGCCAGCAGAATCATATTTCATTGATTTACAGTGAGAAATTCTGAAAGATGGCCCAGCGAAACAAAAGATGTTTTAAAAAGCACTGTTAATTTCATTTTACAGTATCTCATTTCTAAGGACTGAATTGTGCAGCCCCCAAATTCATATGTTGAAGCCCTAGCCCCCAGTGTGAAGGTATTTGGAAACGGGCCTTTCTGAAGTAATTAGGTCATGAGGCTGGAGATCTCGTGATGGGATTAGCGCCCTTAGAGAAGACACGAGAGAGAGATCACGCTTTCTCCACCTTGCGAGAAGATGGCCTTCTGCAAGCCAGGAAGAGAGCCCTCACTCAAACCTGACCACACTGGCACCCTGATCTGAAACTTCCCCAAACTGTGAGAAATAAACGCCAGTGGTTCAAGCCACCCAGTCTATGGTGTTTTGCCTATGGGCAGCTTGAGCTGACTAAGGCCGTCAGAATGAGGCAAGGCCCATCATGAGAAGACATTTCTCTCTACTTCTAGTAGAGAACGATTGGGCATCTCTTTTCATTTTACAGAAGATGTGATCAAGTGTTTGTAATTAACTATTTCCTACCCTTTGCACTGAATGTCATGAACTTAGAATCAAATTTGTCATTGTGCTCTAGTAAAGGCCTAGAACCTCCCCACATATACTTTGTACGTTAACTTCACTCCAAGATGCCTCTTACTTTTCATACTAATTCTCCCTTTTGCTCCTTTTTTCTCATCCATTTGCTTATAATTTTATTATATTTTGCTGTATGCTTATACTGCAAGTTGCCTCAAGTCCTTTCAAAAACAAGGCAGGTAAAAAGTAAGAATATAAATGAATAATGAATAAATGAATGACATTTCCATTTGAGAACTAAAAATACAAATATTCATAGCTGCATTTGGAATTATATACAAGTATTTACTTGAAGAAACTTAATTTATCTCAACTATACTCATAATCCTACAAAAATAATTTTCCTGTTGCAGGGGTCCTGATTTAGGGCTCATGGACCCACCAAGGAATCTGTGGACAGAAATCAGGGAGTCTCTATACTTGAATGGGGAAAATGTATTATCATTTTCTCTGATCTCTAACTAAAATTTAACATTTCCTTCAATATAAGTACTGGCAACGAACCACAGAAGTATCAGCAGTATCTGTGATTTCGTTTCCCATAGAAATCACAGCTGTTCTCATCTCCCATTATGGTTGTTGTGACTAGATTCAAACCTCGGTTCTCAAACACCTTGGTTCTCAAACAATTTGGTTCTCAACTAAATTGTTCGCAGAAAAAAAATGACTCAGTTGTCTAATAAAACTTTGGGTCTTGATTTCCTACCGAACAACACTTTCATGCTAAAATGATTTTAGCATGAAATCATATACCTATATGATTAGTCACACATCACTAGGGCTACAAACAGAGGAGATTTGGTTTTCGAACAAATCACTTCTCGAACAGTTTTCTGGAACGAATTAAGTTTGAGAGCAGAGATCCCACTGTATTTTCCAGTATAATTTATGTTTATCATCACCACTCAAATGTCATTAGATTTGCTGCTATATTGTTATTTATTGGATAAATAAAAAGGTATATATATCACTATATCATAAATTTTTTGTTATATTTTATATATTTGATTTCTTTAAAATCCCCTCTATTTTGTTTTAGACTACTGAAAGGGGGTCCATAGGCTTCCCCAGACTGTCAAGTGTGTCCAGGGCATAAAAGAAGGTAAAACTATCACAAGCACAAACTGCTTAGGTACCATTTTACAGAGTGTTTGCAAATGTCTAACTTAGATCTATGCTTGGCATGCTCTTGTAAATAGAGAGAACAGAGGAGCTGCATGCATCTTCGAGTCCCCTTGACAATATAAGGTCACAAGAAGCTCACACACAGTAAGTCTGTTTCTTAAGTCCGCATCTGTACTTCCAAAAAGGTATTTAACAGCTTTGTGAAATTTGGAGTCTATGAGGGGTTTTTTTTCCTGTGCTAAATCTCTTCACATTTTCCACCCAGCCCCTTAACCCCCATTGTCTCTGACAGCTGTCAGTCTGTCCTCTGTATCTATGAGTATGTTTCTATTTTGTTTATAGCTTAGTTTGTTCATGAGATTCCACATGTAAGTGAAATCATAGGGTGATTGCTGGAGGGAAGGTGGGGAGAGGGATTACAGAAGAGGGAGTGAGACAAGTGGTGATGGAAGGAGAATCGACTTGTGGTAGTGAACACACAATACAATATATAGATGATGTATTATAGAATGTATACCTGAAAACTATATAATTTTCTTAACCAATGTCAATCCAATAAATTCAATAAAAAAAAAAATTTTTAAAACTTGGGGTCAGAATTTTCTATCAGTAGGAGAGAAAAAAATTGACTTAATACTTAAAATTACTTAAAAGGCTTATTAAGAAGTAGCACATTTGACTCAATTATATAAAGACTCATTATCTGTTTTGCAAATTATCCAAGCCCCTTTCTTTTCTTTTTCTTTTTTTTCCCCTCCTTTGTGTGTTAGGCTTTTAAAAATTTTTTGTCAAGACACTTTGGCACTTTTAGCACAATTGGAATAGGGCCAGAATAAGGAAGTAAAACAAAAGGCTGTCAGTGTACTTACTTCCCCCACACTTAAAAATTATTTTAGTTACTGCTGTGACATTTGCAAATAGGACCTGGTACAGGAGGGTGTGTGTTTGTGTGGGTGTGTTGAGGGAACAACACACCTATGGTGAGACCACCCCAAGAAGGCCATGGCTCAGGGCCTCTGTCCCCACCTCCCAAGTTCCAGGAGAGGGAGTAAAGACTGACTGGGGGGATTCTTTATCCCTACCAAACCCCAACCTGCAACTAGACTGGGAAGTGGGGAGTGAGGAGGTACCGTGGACCCCTGGGTGGTAGAGTTTCTCCTCTTTCTCCTTGAGGTCAACAGGAGGATGTTATCCTTGGGCCACCTGCTCCATTCCCATGAAAGTTTTAGTTGGAAACAGGTGTTGATAATTAAATCACAAGCCACAAGACTGTCTAAGATCCTCTAAGTATGTACCCCTTTGTATAACTAGTGAGTTTTCCAGGTGACTGAGTTCTTCCCCTTTAAAGCAATGACACTGCTTTCGTGTAGTTATTTTAGACAACCAATGTATTGTAAACACATTGCATACCTGCTACATACCTAGAAAAGTACTCTGAAATTGGTTTCATCTTACATTGCTGACTCTGGATCAACATTGAGACATCCACCTTCTTGCATGGATGAATTATAAAGGTAAGGGACAGGACCCACCGAGAGTGTTTGACCATGATACGAGTTGACGGTAACATCTTTGAGTTTCTATAGCTGCTTTTTCTATTTTTTTTTTTTTTTGTTTAATCCTTTCTCATTAATCAGCATTTCTCACTGTTTTCAGTAATCTTAGTGAAGGATTTCTTTTATTCTCTAATGGATTTGGAAAACAGATATACAATAATGAATAGATTGAGGGCTTGAAGACATTTTAACTGGAATAAAAGGTAAGATGCATGAGATTTATCATTTGTTGTTTATGACATCTACTTGAGTGCTCACAGAACTTATTTGCTGATTCTGTGCATTGTGCAAAATGTGAGTTTACAGTATAGATAACTTTCAAACAAAAAAAGATCCCACTATACTTGTGTTTCTGTGGAAATGCTCCAGAGAGACTTCATTGCTCTCATAGGAATGTCCATATATCAACTCAAAAAATGCTTATCCCAGTTTTTGGCCCACAGCAAGCTTTGTTGTTGAGTTAAAGTCTCCTGAATCTTGTAACTGAAATATTTACAGTCCTGACTACACGGGCCACTAGGTCCTGCCATCAGAAATCTCTGAGTCATATACTCATTCTCACGGAAGCACCAAAACCAAGTTTTCCCACTTCCTCTTTTATGCATGTTTTATTTGTCTCATTTACTTGTAACCACACGATGTGGTGGAAGAATTGTGGACACCACGTATTGAAGTCCTGCTCCTGCCTCCAACGAGCTATTGTTCCCACCAAGTCTCAGCTCTTTCATCTGTAAAAGGAATATAACTTAGGACCCAGGGTGTTTGTAAGGATTCAATGACAGAATTTCCATGTCAGGCACTTAGTAGATACTGAATAATTATTTGTTTCCCATCTTTTCCCCAGTTTCTTTATTTTCCTGTTTATTAATTCTGCAGCACCCAAATATATAGATTATCTTCAAAATACGGAGTTGTCTTCAGCAATGCATTGGTGATCAGCAGCCAACAACTTTAGTATTAAGTAACTCTAAGTCCCCGTAAGACTTTGAACGCAGCTGCATGATGGCACAGTCACGCTGTCTTATGGACGTGCTCATGCTCATGTCTGTCAGCCTTTAGACCAGCAGTTTCTTGAGGGGAGGATTGGCATCTCATTGGTCTTTGCATTCCCAACTCTTAGAACATTAGCAAACATTTCATGAATGAGTAAAAGAATGAATCGCTGCTTAGATATCATAAATGAAAGTTTGCTTATATTAGAAGATTCCTAACCTGGTATATAGAAATGTGGATCAGAAGCCAGACATCTTGAAAAACAAGGGGCCAAAGTGACCAAATCCATGGACTGTTACCAACCGATGGCTCTCTGCTGCCCCCCGAGCACCCCACGCAGCTGATAACATTAACCTGGGAAATTCCCCACTGACCTTCAATTCAGACAAGAAAAATCCGTGTCTGCATTTCTAGACAGTCAGCTTGTCTATGTCTAAAATAGTCTATCTATTTTAAATCATAGGAAAATAAATGAGGCTGATGCTCCCTGGCTCTCCACACAGCCTCCCCATCTCAACTTGACCCAGTCAGATGGCTTTCATAGAAAAAAAATTAGCTGTGACTAATAGGCTGGTTCGCCACAGTTGCCTTTCCACTGTTTGGGCTCCTAACCCTCACCTACCGTACCTACCTCTTGGTAACGTCTGCAGTGCCTTCTTCACCAGGCATTTCCATGACCATCCCCCTTCCCCTGCACTTCTTTGAGCTTCTCCCTTCATCTCTGCCTCTTCCTCTTTTTTCATTTTCCATCCCACACATGCTCATCAGAATACTCTTCCACAAAAATTACATTTCCCTGGTTTAAAAAGTTCACAATCATTCTCTATCCCTAGCTTTCCTGTTCAACCAGTGAAACCATCCCCAGCTTCCTTCTCTCTTCCCACCTGGCTCCTGCCATCTAATTTCAGGAAACCCCATAGTGGTCAAATTGACCTCACTGGTGATTGCTTTCTCATTATTTCATAATACTTCCATATACACTGTGCCTTTTATAGGAATCTCTGTTTTTGCCTTTTCATCCAAACTTGCCACCTTAAACTTTTTAAAACCATAACATTTTAGAGTAAAAAAATGACCTTGAGTTTGAGACCAAGAATGCAGTGCAATCCCCCCATTTTTTTGTGGTCACAAAACTAAAACCCAGATACAGCTTGGGACATCCTCTGTGAGAAAGCTTTCAGTCACCTAACTCCATCAGCTGTTCTCAGGAAAGCACGCACCTGGCCAAGGAAGAGGCAGGAGGACTAATACCATGGCGTAAGAACTATACTAATACTAAGGACTATACAACACTATATACTAGGTATATCACTTACTGTGATAGTAATAGATACATATTACATAGTATATTAGGTATTTAATTATATTAGATATATTAGATAGTAAATAGATATATATTAAATAGTATATAATATATATACATTCTCTCTCTATATATATATATATATATATATATATCACTTACTAAGGATTATACTAATACTAACACCAGACTCTATTCTAGACACTTTCACATGGGCTCAAGTGAGCTTCACAATGAACCCCTTTAATGAAGGACAAATCTGACACTCAGAAAGGTCAAACAATTTATTTGTTTGAAGTCATACCTCTAATCAATGCCAGACTCAGTTTTCAGAACTACGTTACTTTAAGCCCTCAAAGCTTACTTTATTTCTACATCTCACCTTTCCCCTCTCCTTCAGGCACTATATAAAATTCACATTCAGGTTAATGTTATGGCCATTGTAACAAAATACTACTGACTGGGTAGCTTAAACAACAGAAATTTATTTTCTCACGGTTCTAGAGGCAAAAGTCTGAGACCAAGGTATTGCAGGTTTGGTTGAAGGCCCATCCTAACATCCCCATTGTAACTTAGGGACCTCTTTAAAGACCCTATATCTAAATACAGTCACATTCTGAGGTACTAGGGGTTAAGTCTTTAATATGTAAATTTTGTAGGGGACACAGTTCAGCCCATAGAGTTGTCCAGAATTATACCTTCTACTTGTTATCTTTAATTTCACCCCTTTCCTAAGTAATCTCTTTCACCAAATTATCACAAAAATCACACAAGTTAGTATGTGTATGTAGATTTTGCAAATCTACATTTAATAATGTAATGTTGTTATTAACATCATTAATAAAACAATGTATGAACATTAATAATGTGAAAATAGATATGCATTGATCATGTCTTGATTGCTATCTACACCCTGCTCTTTGCTTCACTCTTCAAAAACAGAGTAAAAATTCATGGCTAACAGCATTAAGCTCCATTCATATGCTAAGTACCACCCTGTTAGACTCTTACATACTGAGCTACTCTTCCAAACTCACCAACCCCTGGACAAATATGACCACAAGCAAGCAAAAAAAAAACCATTCATAAGGATCTCACCATTAAAAAAAGAAAAAGAAAAGCACCAAGGTTCTTCAAAAATCTCCATAAGCTTTAGCAATTTTTAGGGGAGTGGAATGCAAAGAAAGCATAGTGGATTTTAGAAAGATATAAGGAAAGAATGAGAAGGGGCCAAAAGTATGATGAATACGATTATACTCCTTTCTCAAATATTATGAGGGCCACAGATTTAAAATGTTACTGCTTCATTCTCTTCTTACAAAACTTATCCAGAAGTCAGCCTTCCTTTCCAAATCAGTGACTTTTATAAACAACAAAGAATGTCATACTTTATCCTAATTTCAAACATTATGAGGAAAGACATTACTAAAAAACTGTAAATATACCATCCCTTAGCATAATACAATGGGAAGGTACTATGCACTTGTAATTTCTAGATTATCCATAAGGTAATAATATTTTTGAATGTTCTAATTTGTTGTCAGTTTTCCAGGATGAGAATATTTTCTATTTAAGAGTAGCTGTGAAATCCGCAACTCAGGAACACGAGGACAGCGCATTAGAAACGGGTTCCACAGTTCTTCAGAGCTCTCATTTTAAAAGTGTAAACATGTACATTTATTTAAAAAAATAAGGAACTGCCTTATAAGTATGTCAAGTCATCTTAGATGAGGAAGGTTTGTAAAGGGACATATGGGGACAGTTCATGTTTCCTACAACACACGGTCTCTCAAATACAGTGGTACCTGCTGACGAGTGCCAAAACCGATGAGTACCGAATGAATTTTTCACATCAGAAATTTTCTCTTGTGGGGCTGCATTGTGAGTCATATAAGCCCTAGCCAGTGCGACTGTGGCCTGAGCAAGTGCTGCCAAGTGCTGAAACATTTTTTTCTCATCAAAATACAATGGGTACCAGGTTTGATAAGGTCTAAAGCTGATGAGGTACAACTATAATAAGATTTGCAAAAAAAAAAGGAAAGCTAACACATTAAATATTGTCTATTCTTTTCTACTCTTTCCTCACAATGTATAACCATTTTTCAATCCTACCACTAAAGCCATGCTTAGTCACTGCTTGTTTTTAAACTTCCCCTCAATCAAGCTTCTTGAAAGAAATTTGCTCTTTTTGCTCCAATTATCACCACATATTTGTTTCTCAAAGACCTGCAAGTGGACTCGGGCTCACTCTGCATCAGGGTCTCAGGTCCAAACTGGCAGGCATTCTCTCACTGCTGAATTCAGTGGGTGCATTCAACCCCTTTCTCACTAACCTCCCACAACACGGAAGCCTTGCTTTCAGAACTTCACTTTCTCCCAGTCTTCTTCCCACCTCCCTGTCATCTCTCCTCAGAGTTCCTGCTCCCTTTTAATCTTTTAAATATAGGTGTTCTCCTCTCCAGCGTCCTGGCCATGTTCTTACTTTATCGTGCTATATTTTATTTAACTGTCACCAATTCCAATGAGTCCCACAACTACATTTTAAGCCAGGATTATGTTCTGAGCTCCAGAGATATCCATCAAATTGCCCACTGACCATCCATCATTTCCATTAATGCAATTTCCCAAACATATATAAAAAAAAAGAACTTATTATCTTTTCTTAAAAATGTACTCTTCATCCTCATCTTGATGAATGGCATCACCACCTACCTTGTCCCCAATTCAATATCTTCTTATTTTATTTATTTTCATATTATCAATAAATTGATATATTAACTTCCAAATATAAAAATGACTTATTCAATTAAACTGTGAAAATTTTATTTAAATTGCTTTTAAGTATATATTTTTATTTACCTTTTAACAACAAATCAATGCCACAGAAATGTCTCAGAGAATCTAAGGAACAGATGGTATTTTAAATTAACACTATATAAATTATGCCTTCAAAATCTTTTAAGGGGCTAGAAAATTCTGATCTGTTTAATATTTGAAGCATTTCCCTTTATTATTTGTCTATATTATTGTAATCACTAACAAAAGATACTTTGAGTTGAACCTGGTCACTGTGAAACCCATCCCTTGTTCCAGTTAATAAGATTATCTGTATTATTACATAAGCAAACAAATTCTGAAACCAGAAAGGTCAGCATTCACACTGCCTGTCACTACCAGAACCAATAAGCAGAGGCAGGGATTGAATCTTTATAGGTGCTGTATTCAGATTCTGGCAATCTGAGAAGATGGCAGGTTAGGTACCCACAAAAGCTGTCTTAATAGTTCATCTCAAGCCAATCTCTGTATAAGGAGAAGAAAGGGTAGGTAGGCATTTGAAAAAAAAAGGTTAAATGGACAACAGTTGCAGTCTGGAAGCGATTTTCCTAGTACTTCTTTATCTGTTGATCAACAACTCTTTTTCTGTGTCACAGAGTCCCAGATGTCCCCTCCCTGGAACACAATGGTTCAGACACCATTGAATTGCAGACACCTTGGGACACGAAGGGTGCTGAATTGCTTGTCACTTCCTGGAGTCACACAGTTCATGCCTTCCAGTTCCTAGAATAACAGCTTTCCACATGCATTAATCATTTCTGCCTATCAACTATGACTGAAGCTAAAATGTTTAACTCTTGAGTTCCCCTGTCAGTTCCAAGATGACTCATAAAAAAGCCAGAAGCCAGAGAGCCCTAAGGAGCTGAAACGTCATCTTCTGCTCCTGTTTCTGCCACTTCTCCACACAATGGCCTCTGCCATGTCACTTTGATCTTTCCTCTGACATTAAGAAGGGAATTAATCCTGTTCCTATGCTAATAATCACATCACTTACATTTGTATACTCTATACAAAGTTAATTTGATTTTATTTTTATCATAAAACCAAATCTTTGGAGTTGTCTCAGCTCACTTTAGAGATGGAGAAACTGAGCAGAATGTGAGGAAGCTGCCTAGGTAAGTGACAGCAGAAGAATCAAAGAAAATATTATGATCTGGTGCCCAACAGTTCTTCCATAAGAATGCCCCGCATGTCACAAAGGTGAATGAGGTGTGTGTATATACACACACGCACATGCACACACACATTATCAACAAAGATAATTAATGAAGACAAACTAATCAAAGAAGAGATCTATCTACCTGGAAAACATTAAAACATCTCACTTTTTAAAATCTCTCCTCTCCTGTTTCTTTTCCTAGTCTAACTATCCCAAGAAAATTTTTTTGCATCTTCTAACACTAAAGGAAATGCTATTTTCCTCCAGTGCATATTAAGGAAATATCAGTAATATATTAATTGCTGTGTTTCTAATTGAATTCTCATACGTGCTGGTCATCTCACCAGCTGGCCTGAAGCCTTTACATGAAAAATGTATTGTGAAAACCTGCTCTCAGTTTTGTAAAAGATAAAATGAGATAAGATTAAGACCACAAAAGGAGAAGTCCTTGAAAATACCTTTTACCTTCAATAGTCTTAGAGGTAAATTCTCATAGAACTGGGTTTCTTCCCCTTCAGGGCCCCACCTACATTATAATTATGCCTTTAACTATTTGGGCCCTGGCTGGTGTGGCTCAATGGATTGAGTGCTGACCTGTGAACCAAACAGTCACCAGTTCAATCCCCAGTCAGGTACATGCCTGGGTTGCAGGCCAAGTCCCCAGTTAGAGGTGCGCAAGAAGCAACCATGCATTGATGTTTCTCTCCCTTTCTTTCCTCTTCCCTTCCCCTCTCTAAAAATAAATAAATAAATAGATAAATAAATAAATAAATATTATTTGGTTATTTGATTAACATCTGTCACATCAGACTAAAAGCCTCAGGGGAACAGAAGCAGTGAATGTTTTTGCTTTTACCCTAAGCACTTAATAGTCAGCGTTCGGTAAATATTCATAGGACACTGCTATGGGACATAGGACAAACCATTCCTGTGCTTAGGACCTTTCTATAGGAAAAGAGGGCCCACAAAAAGTATAAGAGATTAAGTTCTAAGGGTGGGAATCCTAAGAAATCTAAAAATTTTCTAAATACTGAAAATCAAGTGTTTTCTCTAATAACACCTTTTTTTATTAATATAAATAAACTGAGTTACAAGCAGCTCAGATGCCCAGTGTACAGTTCAATGACAAGATCTTTATTTCAAACACAATTATTGTATAAAGCATAAGGCAAAGTGAAGAGCAAGGGATAGAGGCTTAAGTCAATGTCCTCTGTGGCAATGAGCACAGGTGGGGATGGGCCAGTATCCACCATGATGATGAGCGTCCTAAGTCCTTTATGCCTCAGTCATGTATATTTCCACCTAGCCTGGGAGCAGATAGTCCTGCCCCAATAGGCCCCTATACTTGAACATAGGACACTGACCTACCTATATATCTTCAAATAGGGAAGACAGTGTCAATTTCAAGTTTTTGAACATTTATCGGGAAGTTAATGAGAATCAAAATACAGAAACAAAGGATCAAGATTAATATGTGTAAATTCTTGACCTTTACTGTAGGCAGCACTTTGTAAAATCTGTACTGGGCTGCCCTAGTATTGGCCCCGCCCTGCAGTGAAGGGGAGGTTCCTTTATTTTGGCAAGTCCCTTCCTTCTTCTTGCACCTCCACTCTGGACTAGAATTGTGACCTTAGTCAGGTGAGAATACAGATTATTAACTGATTCAAAGGTGTCTTTAGATGAAGAGAGAAATGACTTTAGACTGATCAGCATATATTTGCATTTCAGATGCTAGGTACAAACACTATCCTCTCCTCCTCCACCACCCACTGTGAAAATCACTCCACACTCTCTGACCAAGTGGTTTTTATTTTATTGAAATTACGGTGGGTTGCAAGTCAAAATTGATAGGTATATTGGCTTTCAAATAAAGTTTTGCTTTAAGCGCCCTCTTTTTGAAGGAGTAAGTATGACTCTAGAATATTTTCTGAAGGTGTATATATAATCAAGGGCATATGCTCTAGCCATACAACTACTATGAACTCCACTTTCCACTGAGGGAAGGGAGGAATACGAGGCGGTATGATACTGTGTCGGTGGGTAATCACCATAATCCCTCCATACATGGACCACCAATTTGAAGAATTAGAATATATTTAAACATTAACACAAAACCATATTGGAGATATATTTGATATTCCAGAATGAACTTTGGATTTCATGTCTCTTCTTGTAATTATGAAAAAGCCCTATGAAGAGTAGACCACATCTGATTTAATTTGTATTACCTTGGAGCTAAATATACTGTCTTCCAATTAAGTATGTCAAATAAGTAAATAAAGTTGACACAGGTTAGAAATGTCAGAATATAGGATTTCATTTAATAGAATACTTGTGTGGTATACTAATATAATATTAACAAAATGATAAAATAATACTTTATTTGTATATAGTATATCACATGTTTTAAATATTTTAATATATATTCACTCAATTGACTTGCAAAATAACACTGTGATAAAGACAGGGTTACTAACTCTATTTTCTAGAAAAGGATAGAGGAAACACTTTTAAACTATTTTTATGAGGCTAGTATTACCCTGTTACCAAAACAGAGAAGGAAGTTAAGAGAAAAGAATATTATACACAAATATCCCACATGAACTCAAAAACAAAAGTCTGTTTAAAATATTAGCAAATAGTCATGGCTGATGTGGCTCAAAATCCTGCCTGAAAACACAAAGATCATCATTTTGATTCCCAGTCAGGGCACATGCCTGAGTTGTGGACCGGGTCCCCATTAGGGGGCGTGTGAGAAGCAACCACACATTGATGTTTCTCTCCCTCTCTTTCTCCCTCCCCTCCCCTGTCTCTAAAAAACATAAGTATTTAAAAAATATATTAGCAAATAAAATTCAGCAATATATAAAAGTATAATATATCCCAGCAATGCACTCACTTTTGCTTTTGAAAACTGATCATTATAATTCTGCACATTGACAAAATTAAATAGCATAATTATATAATCACCAAAGTTAATTCAGAAAAAGCATTTGACAAAACTCAGCATCTATTTATGACAAAATAAAAAGAAATTTCTTCAATTTGAAAACTGACATGTACAAAAAGCTACAGCTAATATCATACTTCATGATGAAAGACTGACCACTGGTCAATTAAGATCAAAAACAATACCGGAATGTTCACCCTTACCAGTACCATTCAAATTTTTCTGGTAGGTTTAGCCAGTGTGATAATGCAAGAAAAAATAAATAGAAGGTATAAATCTTTAAAAAGAAAAAAAAACTATCTTTATTCACTGACATCATGGTTACATGTACAGAAAAATCTAAAGAAATCTACAAAACAACCACTCCTCTAATAAGTGAATTTATCAAGGCCTTAGGAAACAATGTCAATATACAAAAACAATAGTATTTCTGTAAAATAGTAATGAACAAAATGAAAAATTACTTTTAAAAATAATAACCTTTACAATAGCATCAAAAAGCACAAAGTATATATGGATAAATCTAGCAAAGGATATCTAAAACCTCTACACTAAAAACTATAAAACATATGTAAGAAATATTAAAAGCTATACAATAAAGCTGTGACGAGCAAGACAGTGTGACATCTATATAAAAATATACAAATTGACAATGTAAGAAAAGAGTTAAGAAATCAATACGCACTTTTACAGTCAATTGATTTTTGACAAAAGCACCAAAGCAAATCACAGAAAAAAAAAGATTTTCAATAATGCTTCTGAAACAAACAGATATCCTCTTGAGAAAATATTAACTTTTATTCCTATCTCCTAGACCTAAACATGAAAGTTAAAACTATAAAACTTCCAGAATACAATATTAAAATATAGAGGAATATTTTCAAAATCTTGAGGTAGGCAAAGCTTTCTTACCCAGGATACAGAAAGCAATATGTAAGAAAGAAAATAAATTAAAAATTTCTGCTCATCAAAAATGGCACTGATAAAATAAGCAAACCACAGACTTAAGAAAATATTTACAAAGCGTATCTGGCAAAGGACCCATATAAAGAATTATTCCAAGTGAATAATAAAATGACAAATACACCAATTTAAAATGGGCAAATGATCTGAACAGATACTTCACTAAAGATGTACAAATGGCCAGTCAGCACATAAAGTAGTTTGCAATCACAATGAGCTACTACAACAATGGCAAAAATTAAAGAATGTTGGTGAGATGAGGGACAACCAGAACTCTCATACATTACTGATGGAAGTGTAAAAGCCTACAACAATTTTTTTAATGTTTGTCAGTTTCTTATAAAGTTAAATACAAACACCCTATGACTACCAGTTCTACTCTCTAGTACTTGCTGAAGAGAGAGGAAAAGGTATCCACATAGGGACTCATACACGAACATCCATATTGACTTTATAATAGTGTCAAACTGGAAATAACCCAAATATCCATCAACAGGAGAAGAGGTCAACAAATTGTGATATAGTCATGTGATAAAATAGACAGCAAAAAACAGAGATGAACAACTACTGATAACTGCAACAGCATAAATTAATCTCACACACATTATGCTGAACAGAAGAAGCCAAACTCATAATAGTACATGCCGTGTGACGCCATTGATACGAAGTTCCGGAACATGAACGAACTGAGAAAGAAATCAGAACTTCACTTTCCTCGGAGAGGGTGGCAGGATTGACGAGAATGGGGCATGAAGGGAACTATTTTGTATCTTGGTAACTGTGGGTTACATGAATATAGGTCAAAACTCAGAATTATAGCACTCTCAACCCATGCATTTCACTATATGGAGACTACACTTCAATAAAATAATTTTAAGCATGGAAGGTAATAAGACAATACTATTTTGATGACATGAAAATTAAACCTGAAAATATGTAAAGCAATCAAATAGGGTTAATTCACTCCCCAAGGAATGTAGACCCCTGATATGAGGGAGATAGAAGGCACGAATTTCTTTTCCTTTCCACCTGACTGGAATCACAGTGTGCTTCTGGTTTTAAAGATACACATTTTCTACAGCCTGCTCCCATGTCCGCAATTACTTTTCCCCCCATTTGACCCAGAAACTAAAACCAACCTCATTCATCATCCAGAACCTACAGAAGATAGGAGAGGGGTCTGTCCCCACACTAGCTTGGTTAGTAGAACCAGGAAAGTCTTCAGCAAATGCCTCCCAGGGAGAGGTTCAAGGACAAGTCTAAATATATACCACGTCTGCCTTACGTGCTGACTCGGGAACCTAATTAAGGCAAGCTATGACTCCACAGTAATTTTTCCTATTTAAATGGATAACATATTCTAGATTCAAATGTATAACTAAATGTCTATCATGTGGCTCTTAGTGCTCTGGTTATAATTAAATAGACTGTTTGTACTTGAAGTATATTAAAATTTTCCCTAATCCTTTCTCCTCCCTCCCCCACTAGTAAAGAATATGAACTATTTATAAAACTTTCATTGTCTCTTCATTTGGTTTTACTTATCTAGACTCATAAGCCATGTATGGTAAATTTCAGACCTATAATTTGTGGTTTCCTGCTTCCAAGAGTACTCCACAGTTCTCATGTGACTGTTTTCCGAGTTAAATATTTACGCACACACACAGGGTACACAGGCAGTTCATATTTGACATGATTTAACAGCATCTACATCTGTTTCTCATCATAGCATGCCTGGAAAATGTGCCTACTAAACATTTTTTAATGTATTTGTCCCCAACATTGCTTTTACTCTAGCCTTGAGACGTTTCTATGTAAAGAAAGCAAAATGAGGATGCCCCTCTCAGGCCATTTCCTCCTCTGGCTTCAGGATCCTGTCTTGCTATCATTCATTACTTTCCAAGCCACACCAAAGCACGGGGCATGTCTTCTTTTTAATCAGTGTGTGAGAAGCACAAATTGAGATATGAAAGGGAAAATATCCCATTTAAATTGTTTTTAAAAAGCCTCCAAAAGCAACAACAGGGGTTGGGCATGGGTTAGCAAGATTGCACTTGAAAAGAGTGCTCCCTGAGGCAAACACATCCCAAGTCCGTTCCAGGCTCTCAGCACACGACTGAAGCATGGGCTTTCCATACACAAAATCAGAGCACCCGTGGCTCTCGACAGGTCATCAGTCCTAGGTCCCTGAAATTTCAGATCACAATACAAACACCCGTTTTACATGCTCCCTCGCCTAACGAAGTCAAACATACTTTAAATTCAGACATCTTTCTGGAAATCCAAAGCATGATTAAATCATAAGAAAATTTTCTTTAAAATATTGATTTAGCATAAATCATGTTGTCTATCATTCTGTTGTTTTGGGGTTTCAGTCCACAAATCAGTTTTCTAATTTTGTCTGTATGCTGCTATCATAGGAAATAACAGATCAACATTTAAAAGAAAGAAAATAATAACTCCAGAGTAATTATAAACCCTAGAAGCTAATCATAGTTCCTACATATCAAAAAACAAAAATAAAAGGAATAATTCTTCTTAACAATTTTAAGACTTATTTTTCCAATAAAAATTTGGGTCTAATCCTTGTGTCTAATTCAATACTTTGACTTTTTTCCTTTCTGTTCTTGATTATCTTTAAGCCATTCACAGCTCATTACACTCTGGAGCAAAATAAAAGGGCTGGACAAAATAAAAGGAGGAAGGCTAACATGGGTATAATTGGCCACAATAGCCCTGAGGAAAAGCTTCATTCTCAAGAAGCCTAGAAATCTTCATGCTAAAAAACCATTTGGTGCAAATGAGAATTTAAATAATGCTTAATATTCTTAACTCCTGTCACACTGATTAAAAAGTACAACAGTAGATTCTGAGACATACTATTTTTAGACCTTCAATTCTATGAACTAATAGAAAAAGTTGCTCGAATATGGCTATTACTTTGTATACTTAGAGAAGCACCTCCTAGGATATTATGTATTTTCTCAAATAACATACATACATTTTTAATGATAAGCCAGATAAAAAAAGATTACACAAAATCCTAGAAAATACAAAATAATCTTTAGCAATTTAAAGCACATCAGAGGTTGCCTGAGGTTGTGGCAAATAGAGAAAGATTGGAGAGAAGGATTACATTTTCCTGATTGTGATGATAGCTATATAATAGTAGACATGTTAAACTGTACACTTATCAAACTGTATACTTTTAAATGTTTCATTATTAAACATCAATTATACCTCAATAAAACTGGGGTGGTTTTTCTGTAACATCTTAGCATGAGACTAGTCTCCATAAATTTGAGAAAGAGAAGGAAGGCCAAACACTTAAAAATCTTGCCAATCAAGTCATCTTCCTCATTGATATTCACCATCTACTTTTGTAAGTTTGATATTTTCCTTAGTGACAAAGTTCAATTTTTTTAAATGGATGATTAAATATATAAAAATTTAGAATATGAAACAGCATTTCAAATCAGTAGGAGCAATATGGCTTATTCAACTGATTAGCCATGTGGAAAACATCTAATAAAGCTATCTTTCATTAAAATAAATTTCAGATGAATCAAAGATTTGAATGTATAAAATAAAATAATAAAATTATTATAAGTAAGTACAGGAGAATATATTTCCTTGAGGTAATGAAAGGCTCTTTAAAACAATATACTAAACACAAATTCCAAAAAGATTAGTGAATGTGATTGCCTAAAAAAAAAATCTTTTTCTGCACAGAAAAAAAATACCACACAAAGTCAAAAACCAAAATGATCAACTGGGGAAAATATTTCAACACATATGACAATGAGTTCATTCCACTGATATATAAAGAACTCTTACAAATCAGTTACAAAAGACCATTAAGCTAACAGAAAAGTCAGCAAAGAAGTTAGAGACGGTTCATAGAAAAGAAACTCAAATGGTTTAGAGCATATGAAAAGTCAACCTCGGTCCCAAATAGATGGAAAATAAAATATCAATGAGTTACCACAAGGCAATTCCTAAAATATATGCCATTAAGCTAGATATGTAAGTGGGGAAAAATCAAGATGTTGAACAATCTATACTGTATGTCTTCACCTCTGTAAAAATAACTATGCATGTATATGTATATTTACATATACAGAGATATGTATACATGCTTAACTACACCTAGAACATTCTAGAAGAACATTGTAAAAACTGGCTACAGTGGTTACTTCTGTGATGGGAACCTGGATGTCTCGAGTGAAGAGTCAACATAGCTTTCCATTGTGTGTTCTTTTACAATGTTTACACTTTTAAGCATATATCTACATTACCTTTTCAATGAAAAATAACTACTTGATAAAATAAACTAACTTATTTTAGTCAAAAAATATTGACTGAGCCCCTGGCTAGTGTAACTCAGTGGACTGAGTGTGGGCCTGCAAACCAAAGGTTCGCTGGTTCAATTCCTAGTCAGGGCACATGCCTGGGTTGTGGGCCAGGTCCCCATTTGAGGGAGTGTGAGAGGCAACCACACACTGATGTTTGCCTCCCTCTCTTTCTCCTTCCCTTCCCCTCTCTCTAAAAATAAATAAATAAAATCTTTTTAAAAAGTATTGGCTGAGAATCTACTTTGTGACAACCACTATTTTAAGTGCTGGGACTACAGCCTGGGTGAGCAGCACCAATCCCTGCCCACACAGCTCTGACATGCTTCCGGGGGAGGAGCAGTAGAGTCTCACATGAATTCTATGCAGACTGCACAGTCTTGACTGTAACAACCATGTTTTCTTTGGATGTGATGTTTTTTAATACAAGTGAATGTATTTAGTTTTACATAAAATAGTAACTACAGAAACTAATTCTTTGGAACTGATACAATCGTCATAATTTCAATAAGCTTTGCTGAGTGAGAAGCAAAAAGAGGTTTGTGGTTCATGCTTCCATACGTGTTCATATAATTTAAGAATTTTTTCTCCTTGAAATAAAGTATTCCTAATCTCTCTGCCTTTGTTTTACAGTTTACCGATTGCACATTAAGACTCTCACTCTCTTACCACTTAATTCATTATTTTAGGATTCAAATTGAAGTTATGTCCTGATGATTCAGGACAAAAACAATCCCAAAGACTTTTATTGTCATCCATATACATATGATTTCCATCAGTGTCCTAAGTTCTCATTTTTATTGTCTCCCTAGAACAACTATGACAACAAAATGTAAAATTATAGCTTCATTTCATGTATGAAAATACAATATTTTGGTTAAAAGATTGTACAAGCTAAAAAAACAACATTTCTCAAGTATGGTTGATGAGCACTCAGCTTGCTCAATGCTCTGTTAAAAAAGGGGTTACTCAGCCAATGTATTGGGAAATACCGCTTATTAAATTTCTCCACAATGAAAATGTTTCCCATGTTTGAGATTTATAGTGCACGTTTGCACTGTACTATTGCAATACTACATTACATCTGCATGTGAGATGAAGAAGTTTGCTTAGCTTTTGAAGCTTTTTCTTTCTTCCCTCTATCACAATTGAGTCCTGTGATTTCATTTAAGGCTTAGATTTTCTCCAACCCTAATGTTCTCATGTCTAAAATCTAAGAGTTGAGACTAGATGATGTTTTAGATCCCATTCTACTTTATTATTCTATATTCTTGGTCTCACTTTAGAAAAATTAAGCCATTTGAACATTCAATGTTACTGGTTTGAAACACAACCAAATAAATAATAATCAGCAATTACTGAATTCCAATGTATGTTCCATGATTAATTAATGTGATATGAAATGCTAACCAACCTAAAACACTGACTGGTGACTTATGAATAGCAACAAATGATATTTTGAATTCTTTTTCAAGGCTACTAAGCATAAGTCTCTTAAAATGACACAAAGAAATAATCCTAGACACCAGACTGCACACACAAAAATTGTGGGTGTAGGCTCTAATTTTTCTGCAAAACAGGAGGAAAAGGTTAAAAATTACTATTTTAAAAATCAACTAAGAGTAATATTCTTAAGTGACTCTTCAGATTAACAACTCTGTCATGGTTCCCAATATCAAGCATGCAAAAAAGAAAATAGATTATATTTTCATGGAGCCCCTACTCATTTGACTGTCAAACAGATATGTATCAGCCTGTATAAAGAAAGTGTGTAACCAGTCTTGGTTTAAGAAAGACTGAGGGAGCCAATGATGAAAACCAACAAATCTCTTGACATCAGGGGAAATCATAATCTAAGCTCAAATCAAGATGTCTCAGTTCTGAATCTTTGTTCCCCTCTCAGTAAGCTGCAGAGGATTTCCTGGCCCATCCCGGTGTTCATGCTGCAAAAACTTCTTTTTCGTTCCCAGCTAACATGAAGCTTCCACCTGGAAGAATACAGCACAACATACCTCTGTCACAAGGAGTACAAGCACACTCTTCGTCCCCTGGCAAGAAGAAAGTGAAAAGACCAAGTATGTGTGAGTTTAGAACAATTGAAATCCAATATCACCCACCAGATTATTTCCTCATAAAGATAATCCTCTGTGATAGAACATAGCAATAACCAACAACAACAAAAGCAAAATCCAGTTTTTTAAAAAGTATAGGACAAAAGAAATTCAATTCAAACCGCTCCCCCACATCAAAACGTGATAGGAAACAACCCTCCTTTTTACAGAATACCAACAGGACTTTTAAAATTATAGCCTCTCTTTCAACTAACCCTCTGCCCAAAGAACTTTCATTGGATGCAACTTTAAAACCAGTCCAAGAATTTCCTCTTCCAGTGCCCTTCATAAGTGTGCACAGCCATGGAGCTGGGCCTTCCTAAGTTCTGCTTATCTCTTGACCTTGATCACTATACCTGACTTCCACGGCCGCCAGGGTCACACACAGCCTAGTTGAGTTCTGAAGTTTGACAAAGCACTTTCAATAGTCTACCAGCTAAAGGTAAACCTTAAAAAAGGAATCATTTGTTTCCATATTTAAAAGATGGAGTTTCTACCAAGAAACCTTGCTATAATTTCATTAATTCACATGTAGATCAAATGCAACTAAAAAATCAAGGACCATGATGTTTTCATACTTCATACCCTGCAACACAGCTGACCTATGGATAACTTTTTATGAGGCTAATTTACCTTCCAGGCAAAGCCCATGAATGGCAAACATTTATCTGAGAACCTAAACTTAATACACCAAGAAGCTAACACTGGTTGTTTGTATGCATGTGTTAAGAACTTTTTGGAGCTTCCGGCCAAGATGGAGGCATAGGCAGATGCACTGTGTCTCTTCTCACAACCAAATTAAGGACAACAAAGATTTAGAAACAAGAAAACAACCAGATCTCAGAAAATCAAACTGTTTGGAAGTCCAACAACGATTCATCCAGACCGGTAAGAGGGGCGGAGTCACGGCAGGAAAAAGCAGAGGTGCAGAGGGGCACGCAGACAGCAGCGGCTGGCAGCCCCCAGGGGCACAGGCGGCAACTAGCAGACCCCGGGCCCGGGGCAGCAACTGTGCAGAACCAGTGAGGCCGCACAAGGCAGCTGGCTGACCGGGTGGTCCCACATTCACGTGCGGATAATCCAGGCAAAGGGGAAGCGGTGGAAAGGACTGGAATCTGAGAGAGAGTAAAGCAACCGCCATTATCTCCTCTCAGACCCCGCCCCCACATACAGCGTCACTTCCCAGCGACCGGGCTGTCCCGCCCTGGGGAACACCTGAGGCTCCACCCCTCACTAC